>VDFB02389500.1:0-71524 GCA_007258455.2 Sequoia sempervirens
TATATACTTGAGCATTTCTTAATATTTTTTAGAGTTGCATTGAAAGAATGATCATAGCATTCCCTACATTGAACATTGAAAATGGAAATGAGTTTGATAAATACAAACACAAAATTTTAAATATTTAACTGTTATTTTATCATGAGAATAACTATAAAGATAGTATACAAAATTTTGAATGTCACTGTGATTCATGCAAGATCTATTCACAAGCTAGAGGAAGCTATCAACCATCAATCTTACAACATCAATGGTAAAATCAAATTAAGAAAGATTCAAATATATCTAGTAGAACATTTTGTTACTTTGTTTGAAGACATCCATCAAGATATAGATTACAGAATCCCCTTTTCGGTTTTCATTGCAAGTTGGCTTTGGGTAATCACTGATCAGGCAAATTATTAGCCTTTGTTATAAACTCATCTAATCACACCATACTTCAAACTCATAAAGGCTGGTTTGCTATTCATATTTACAATTTTTCTAAGGATCAAGGGTGGAATGGATATTGGAAATTCTCTAAATTTATTATGCAACATAAAAAAATTTGATAAGAATCCATTGATCACTAACCAGACCTAATTTTGAAATGTCAATAAAGATGTCCTAACATAATCAATGTTGTGAATGAATGAAGCAAGTGAAATAGATAAAAGCTAAAAACCTCTAGCAACAATAGAACATAAACCCAACACTTCATTTGATGTGCCATGTACAAGCATACATATACAAGCTAAAAATTGTCAATATTTATTATCTATGTTCCATGTGCAAGCAAGTGAAACAATAGTGTTTTCTACCAAAACCTCTAGAACACACAAATCAACACTAATACCTAACACTATTTCAATATTTGTCATAGGGTGTGTGGCATTTCAACCAAAATTTTTGAAATCCTATGAACTTAAAGAAAAACTAAAAATTTCGTTTCAGTTTATCCTAAAAATTTTATAGAAAGGGGCTTAATGATTTTTATTAGAATATAATTTAGAAATGTGTTTTCTACTAATTTTTTTCCCTATAAAATCAATACTAACGACATGCAAAAGCATATTGTAGGCTTCCCTGTTTATTTCTTATTTACAATTCATAGGTGCTTTGGTTATTAGCAGACTTCACTCTTTGTTCTGCTAGTGTCTTTTTCCATGAGTCTTGTTGGTAAAAGGATAACCTTCTATTTGTGCAAACCATTCTCATCTTGGTGAACAACACATGAGGGAAGAGCTTGGAGGAGGTGAAGTGACCGTATTAAGATTGACTCAATCACTGATCGAAATCTTTTACCTTTGCTTCCTGGTGTATGATACTGGCCAATGCTGGTTGGAGGAAGTTGAAATAAAAGCACATTGTTGGTCATTTCTTTCATTGTGCATGTTCATTTACTTCTCATGTTATCATAGAGATGTATGTGTGCTTAGCTTTGTGCACTTAAATAATTTCCATAGAACAAACTTAAGAAAAATATAGGAAACAGAAAATAGAGAAGCAATGGGAAGACAAACCCACTTTTTTGTGTTACCCTATTTCTGGTATGCCTTTTTTGTATCCACTTTACCAAGCAACAACGCCTCCCCATCATAGATAAATGCTAACCCCCACCAAAACACGCGACCTAAAAAATGGTGCCTTCTGCTTGGGTGACATTGCCCCCAAGCTTAGTAAATACTACACAATGCAGCCTCCAACACAAAAAAGAAAATGCATTTCAAGAGGGGAAAGAAAAATGGCATGGGAAGGAAACTATAGGGAGTGAAAATGAAACTAGCAATCGCACCTTAGTGTGCAATAGGTACGCCGAAGAAGTGTGTAAGGCCAATTGGGATAATTTTTTTATTTTTATTTTTTGATATATCTACTAATTACTAATTTTGATCATAATTTAGTTTTGTAAAATATAAAATTATAACAAGAGTTGCAGGGCAGCGAAGTTCCTGATAGAATAGTTATGTTTTAATTAGTTGTAATAAATCAAGAAGCCTGTGCCTAGAATGAATCCATTATTAATAAAATAATTTAGAGTGATAAAGTTACTAGCATGTTGGATCTATCATAAAAAACCCTCAACATGGTTGAAATTACTCTCATAAATCCTCACATTTTTTCCAATTATGTGCTACTTAAAATTGTGAAGTATGAATTTTTTTCATTTATCTAATTCAATTGCTTCTATTATGAATTGAAGAAAGATAGGGGGTATCCCTATAATATTATTTAAAATTATGGGGGAAAACTTATAAGTCCATGTCAATTTTTATAATTGGAGACAAAAATAATTTTTTACCTTTGATTGAAATCACCCCATTGGTTTTCATCCAAAGGGTAGAATTAGGCAATTTCTCTTACAAAAAGGTCAACCTCTTGTAAAAAATGATAAGAAAACCTTCTAATTATAACTATAATTTATATGGGTTGTGTGATGACAATTTTATGCATAATATCAAGGATAATGGTTTCTTGATTATGGATAATGATTCAAACAACACTAAAGGTTTGAATAACATTATCAAATATTTGAAAAGAAAATTCAAAAATTAAAATTAAAGTAACAAAACACTCACATGATTTATAAATTGAAATAAATTAAAAACTCTCCTAAAATATTTGCATAGATTCAAGAATAACCCAATTTGAACCATGCTTATCCCACATAGTCTTCAAGGGGCCTATAATCTTATGAAAGATTTACCAAAAAAAAAATCATTAAAAAAAATAGATAGCATGATTTAATAGATTGAAATGAATTAAAAAAATTCTCATAGAATAACTAAAGAGCTTGGCATAACCCAGGTTTACAAGTCATAAGAAAGTGAGTCCAAGATTTACAAATTAAAATAAAAATTAAAACAATTTAGATAGCATGATTTAACAAATTAGAATTAGGGTTAGGTTTCACGCTAAGGTTATTATTAGGATTAAGGTTAGGGTTATAATTAGATATAGAATTAGGGATAGGGTTATAGTTTAGATTAAGGTTTACTTTACGATTAGAGATAGAATTAGAATTAAGGTTAGGATTAGGATTAGGATTAATGTTAGGGTTATAATTAGATATAGAATTAGGGTTAGGGTTATAGTTCAGATTAAAGTTTACTTTATGATTAGAGATAGAATTAGAATTAGGGCTAGGTTTCAAGTCAAGGTTATAATTAGGGTTAGGCTTATAATTAGATGTAAACTTTATTATATAACTATAAATACATTAATTTAGATATTTCTTTTTCAAAGATTTTAAAGATTTTTTAATTTTAAGTATATTAAAATAGAAACTTGTAAATTTAGGAAAGTTCTTCCACTCTTAATTTTCTAAGTTTTAGAAACTTCTTTTTCGAGGTAATAATTTAACATATTCTTTGTATATCTTATCTATATAAATAATGTTATAGAAATTATTTAATTTATATGGTAAATAAGCTAGTTTTAAATATATTAGTTTAAAAACTTATTGCCTCCCACCCACGAATGGACCATCCATATTATGCTGCAAAATCAAAATATTATGTTACAAAATAAAATCAAAATTAAATAAGATACAAAATTATAATATTATTATTTAATATATTAGATTATATTTTAGATGGTATAAATGTTACATATATATTGTATATCTATTATAATATTATAATAATGTCAAAATTATATATTAGATATTATATATGTTACATATGTACTATATTGTGTATTTATTACAATATTATATGTTGTTAAAATTAATAATATAATATATTATTTATTTGAATTCATTATTAGATTATTTTATATATTTGATTTTTTTTTAGACTGCATGAATCGGGTGGCAGCACTGGCGCGACACGCCCTCCAGTACCACGGGGGTGCCAGTGCCGCCCTCCAGTACCACGAGGGTTGGGGAGACTAGACCTTGTGACCAACCTCCTGCAACAGGAAAGATTTAGCCAACCAAGCTAGGGCCCCAACCCCTTTATATATTTGAATTTAATAGAATGGAAAATATAATAAATAAATGAGTATAAATAAATATATATTTATATTTAGTATTAAAAAAAATTCACATAATGTATTATTAAAAAGAATGTTGTAGTAAATATATTGACTTTATGGTTAATCATATAAATTAACTTGTGAAGAATTTTTATAAATATATCTATTTTATCTAACGAGTATATTATATGTAATGCTCAGGATTAGATGGTGATTAAAAAGAGAAAATAGAATAAAATAAATAAATAAAAATAAATGGCATGAAGTTCAACCATGCTCTCCATATGATCTATTGTGTTTTATTTTATTTTAAAGAGTCGAGATTTCTAATAACATTGACTACTCGGTAATGGAAGTAATGGAAGTGCCAAAATCGCTTATATTGGTGGTGCCTATAGTTCCCTGGCAAGAACTAATAATTATTAATTATAAATTATAATAATTTTATATATGTATTCAATAGTTTAATTTAAAAATATAATATATAATAATTAATAATTACATTATTTCTTTTTTTATTATATAAAATATATTGTATAATAATTAATAATTATATTATTTCTATTTTTTATTATATAAAATATATTGTATAATAATTAATAATTATATTATTTCTATTTTTCGTTCAAAAGAGTTTTGGGAACAATTTCAATGTCAAGGATTTAATCAATGCATATAAGAGAGGCCAAGAACAAACTGGCCATGGTGATAACTCAAGCGAAGAGACAATTGTGATCAATTACAACCCCAAAAGCAACATTTCATAGGACATCTCATCCCAAACTCCTCCACCCATGATAACAAATTACAAAATAGCAAGAAAAAGAAAGCGTATACCTTTAAGAGCCCCTCTTGGGAGTCTCTATCCTAGCTATATTTATTAGGAGAGTACATAAAAAAATTTACTTTGTAACTGTGACAAATTTGCCTGCTTTCAATTACTATTTAGTCTCGTGGAGATCCAACCTAGAAAAGAGCATGAAAACAAATTAAGTTGTTTTTTTTGGTCTCATAGACTGTTTAGTCTCATGGATCTTTCATTCATTCATTCAATGGATCAATGAATATGTATGTACAAAGTATATACACAGCAGACTGCAACCCATGTGCATATATATACACACACATCAACACATGTTCATGGAGGTTGGGTTTGTAATAGAAAGCAGTCATCAGCCTCAGTTTGTAATTTTGCATAAGTACTACTTTAGTAGGATGTGTACATTAATATAAAGGAGCACATATATTATACTATAAAACATGAAGCATATCTTAGAATATGTATAGTCAAGGAGAGATCAGATTATGTTGATTTATTATTATGTTTGAGGTGGGGGGAAGAAGTAAACCCCAAAAATTAAATTGTATACATATTTAGAATTACAGGATATATATGTATATTGTAGTTTGGGATGGAAACAAACTTAATGGATAAAGATGTATAGAAAATACATTTTAAGTGGAGAGAGTCCATGATTGCAACAAATCAGAGTTGTGCATACTTTGTAACAGAGCATGGAATACTAATTGATGTTATTATAGCTTTTAGATTAGAATTACATGGGCTCATTTCTCTCTTTTGACTTCAAATGTATGGTCAAAAATCAAAGAATCAGATCTTATCCCACCATTTTATTTTTTTGTAATTTACAGCTTAACAATTATTGCTTGGCAATAAGGGCGGTCAAGGATCTTATTTATTCCTATCATCTTTCACACTTAAATCAATTATGCCCTTATAAGTCTTCACCTTATTTCTCCTAGGTCAAGTCATGGTCCGACCATGAACATGACCAGAATAGACAAGATTGTCACAAGTTAATAAAGCCAAGGCATGGCAATTTGAGCATTGAGGATTTGCTTTTGGAATAATCATGTCACAACAAACATAAGGACAAAATGGATGTTAGCAATAAGAATTTATCTCAAAATAAGGACAAACATGATAAGAACAAAATGGATGTTAGCTCGATGTGCACATATATCAGCCTATTGATCTTGAAGTTAACAATCTGAATTTTGAAAAAATGGATGTTACCAGTGGGAGCCCTTCTCCTCCAATGGGTACATTTAGCTATTAAATGTATATGGAAAGCAACAATGTTAGACATTGTTGGGACTGGTCAATGTTTCCTTGATATATTATGTATATCAAGGAAAGAAATTTGACTCATGTAGTCAGACATTGCTATTTTTGCATTGTGTATTGGTTAGGCTTTGAACATTTTTTCAGTTCTTGATGACATTTTTATACTATTGGAATTTAAAATTGAGTTCAAATTTTATGAAAAATCTTATGAATGTGAGAAATAAGTAGTATTATTTAGAAGAAAGTAATGTAATTACATATCTTTATTTGTAAATGTTTATAATACTTATTTTATTTTTAATTTAGAATAATATTTCATTAAAATTCTCTACAATTTTAAATTATATGTTGTAATTGTTTTCATTATAATTGAGTACAACATTGTGCATACTTATAAAATAATTTTTTGGCATTTGATATATGAGCAAACAATATACATAGTATATTTGATCTAACTTACTCATATTTGCATTCCTTTAAAATTTAATCAACTATTATTATTGATCGATATAAATTTTAATTAAAAAATATAGAAAGTATATCAAACTAAAATTTATATTTAATTGTAAATATATTATTTTGAAAGAGAAATAAAGTTAAGGAATATTTATATCATACCTTTTTTGTATGTTTAGATCAAACCATCTACCCTTTTGCATTTTAAGCTACCAATAATATGAGGCCTTCTCTCTATAGAAGTTATTGTGATGTATATAAATAGGATTCTATATTATGATAATAGATCTCCTTCCTTCTTTTGCATTGTAAGCTACCATAATATATGGCCTTAAAATGAGCTTTTCTAAACTATACAACACAACAAGTATTGTGATGTTGGGTCTCCCTTCAATGTTAAAAATAAAATATTATTAAATGTTAACACTTTTGATTAAGTAGATTAGGAATACGATGGCGTTCGTGTGCTCTGCAAGTCGAGCTAGGACATCTGTACCATAGCTCGTTCTCTATGTATTTCTCTCTTCTATGTTGTGGGGGGTTTTTTTTATGCAATCGAGGCTATGGTGGTGGGGTTTATGCCTACTGAAATGTTCTTTCTCTCTTTTTCCTTAACCGGTGGCTGCTGTGTGGGAGTCGTGTCCTTTGTGTTGGGCATGGGATTTCTCTTTACTTCCATGGACTCTCCTTTGGAGTTGTGTTGGGTGCAACCTATCTTGGTGCCTAGCTTCCTTCTCTACCCATGTGGTTCTAAGGTGTGGGTGCCTGGTCTTGGGGTGGTTGCATGAGTGGCCTACCATTCAATGGGGTCTTGGTTCTTCCCACTATTGTGTGGGTTTTGTCTTTTCTAGAGGCCTTCTTGCTATTGTTTGGGTGGCTTGTGGGTGGAGGGGGTATGATCCTTCCCTTGGGGTTTTTTTCCATTTCTTGCACAAGTGACCTGGGGGCTTGCATGCCTACTAGGGATCTTGTTTACTGCTATGTTGTGTGGGGAAACATCTGGGGCTAGCCCCAAATTGGATTTTTGATCAACATTTGGTTCGAAGCCTACGACACATGGTGTGAATGTTTTTAATAATATGTTGTTTTCATCAGAGACAATGATGAATGATCAAGGACCGGTTAGTGGTTCCTGAATAACAAATATTAATGGGTGTTTGGAAAGATACAAAGAGAGACCAAAGCTGGTTATCCTAATGGAGATGCTTGTAGATGATATTGAATACTACTTGAGGCACTCTTTTTATTGCAAGTTCATGGGTTTTAGAGTTTCGCTGCATTTTTTGGAATCCTAGGCTCAGTGGACTTGGATGCTAGAGGGGGAGATGGAGATTAGGCTCCTTGTGAACAACTATTTAATAGTCTCATTTGATTGCATGGAAAATCAGAATAAGGTCTTTGAGGGTGGTCCCTATTTTTAGAACCAAGTGGGTTTGTTTATCAAGCCATGGAATGCTGGCTTTAACCCAACTGAGGCACTACCAAGTCGGATTCTAGTTTGGGTTCGATTGTCATGGTTTCCAGTTGAGTGTTGGTTGACGTGTTGCATTTGGTGGCCTCAATGCTCGGTAAACTTGTTGGGTCTTCACAACAGACATAATTTAAAAAGGTAATGAATTTTACTCGTATCTGTGTAGAAATTGATTTAAGTAAGCCACTACTAGATTCTGTTGAAGTGTGTGTTGGATCCTATACCTAGGTACAACAGCTAGATTATGAAACCCTAACTTTTTGGTGTCATCGTTTTCATGAATATTGTCACTTGTAGTGTAGGTGCCCTAGGGCTAAGCCTGTGATGCCCCAGCCTTCTCTCAATTTGCCTAGGTCTGATAAGGGGAAGGAGCCTATTCTAGGTGATGGTAATGGTGATGATGGTTATTTCTCTATCAAGGCTCGCAATAGGAATCAAGGGTAGAAGTGGACCTTGAGGGAGAGGCAGGATGATGACACTTTTAATAGGTTTGAGGTGTTGGATGATCTTAGGTAGGAGGAAGTGAATCTAGGGTTGTTGAAATTATATCAAGGAACTCTGGGTATAGGGCAAGATGGGCCTCCTTTGGAGGCTATGCAGGTTGTGTAGGAGGGTGGGGTTGGGCTGATGGATACGGATCAACATTTGATTGTCTAGGCTAAACAAGAATCTATTATTGAAGCTTCAAAGAGTGGTGGAGGTGGATCCCCATTACCCCTAAAAGATGGCACAGAAGTGGGGAAGGGCTCCTTGTCCTCTTGTCATTTGGGTATTCAACAAAATGAACTAAAGAAAGGGGTTGGTGAGAGGACTTCCAAGCTGGGAAGGAAAAAGGATATGGATAAGATTAAATTAACTAGGGAAACTTTGGCAGATTCAGGGTCAGTCAGGACTTTAGATTCACATTTTTCTTGTCCCCAGAAATTATTGTTCTCTCATGTAATGTTAGGGGCTTGAACAGTGGCCCTCAACAAAAAAAAAATCATTATTTGGTTACGAATCTTTCTCCAGATGTTCTTTTTCTTCAGGAGACTAAATTATCTATGGATAATATGTTGGACATGGCTCCTAAGTTGTGGAAATATGGTGAATGTTAGTGTGTCAGGGTTCTTGGTGCATCTAGGGGGATGGCTTTCTTTTGGAACCCTCAGAATATTTTCCCTCTCTAGTGGATTCCTCTAGATCCTCTGTCCCTAGTTGCCTATTGGTATGAGACTAGTGAGTGTATTCTCCTCTCTAATGTGTATGCTCCTATTGAGTTTCAGGGTAAACAACTTCTATAGTCCCATCTTCGTTTTGTTTGTATCTTAGCTCCTTTCCATCCATGGAATATGGCTAGTGATTTTAATGCTATTGTGGAATTGTTTGAGAAAAGAGGCGGAATTGCTAGGTTGGAGCCTTATGCTTTGTTATTTAGAGATAGTATTTCATAATTAAATCTTATTGATGTTCAACCCAGTAATGGTTGCTTCACTTAGAATAATAGGAGAGTTGGTGATAGTTGTGTTGTTGAGAGGATGGATCAATTCTTGGTTTCCTATTATTGGGTTAGAGATTTGTGGTCCACTCAATCTGAAATTCTTGATTGGAGAGGCTCTGATCATTGGCTATTAAGCTTAGTATTATCTCTGCTTGGGGGCCTCATTCTCCCTCCTTCAAGTTCCAACTTATGTGGTTATGGGATTCTACTCTTCATGAACATGTGGCTAAGTGGTGGAGGATTGGTAGACCAACTTTTGGTACGGAAATGTACACTTTCTCCAAGCTTCTTCAATTTATCAAATATTCGCTTAAAAGGTGGAATCAACAATGTTTTGGTAATATCTTTCATGCTTAGGTTGCTACTCAGGAGGAGTTAAAGAATATTATGCGGTTGATTCAAGAGAATGGGGTTTCTAAGGATCTTCTGAGGGAGGAGGCTAGGACTTTGAAAATGGTTGAGAATTTGAATTGTGAGAAGATATCTATTGGAAGCAAAAGGCCTGGGTTGAATGGCTATAGGAAGGTGATAAAAACACTACCTTCTTCTTCAATTTGGTGAAGGATAGGAGGCATCGTAATTCTATTTCTATTCTGGTAAATGATAGGGAGAATGTCTTGCCTCATTCTAGGAAATTTCTGCTGAGGCATCTTAGTACTTTGCTACTTTATTCAAGGAGGATTCGCGAGGGGCTCTGTGGAGGAAGCACAGGTTCTTTCTTATATTCCTCAGTTGGTCTCTAGGGAGGTGAATGAGTATCTAATGAAAGAGATCTCTCTTGATGAGTTAGAGGGGATTGTGTTTCAGATGAAGAGGGGTAAAGCTTCTAGCCCCAATGGTTTCCCGATTGAATTTTTTCAAGAATTTTGGGATATCATAAAGTTGGATCTTTTGGTAGTTTCCATGAGTCCTAGAGGAATAAGTAGATGCTTTGTGCTCTAAATTCCACCGTCCTTGCTCTCATCCCCAAGTGTGAAGGGGCTGATAGGTTATCTCAATTTTGACCTATCTCTCTTTGCAATGTGTCATATAAAATCATTTCTAAGTTATTGGCTAAGAGGTTGAAGAAGTGGCTTAAAGTGCTGATTTCAAAGGAACGTAGTGGATTTATGGTGGGTCGTCAAATTCTTGATGGTGTTGTCATTGCTATGGAGACTATCCATTCCATGGACAGCTCCCATGAGAAGGTAATTTTCATTAAGTTGGATATGGCTAAGGCTTATGATAGGGTTAGATGGTCCTTTCTATGGAAGATCCTTGTTTCTTTTGGTTTTGGTGAGGAGTGGATCCAATGGGTCATGAGTTGTGCCATGTCTATTTGCTTCTCAGTTTTGATAAATGGAGATCATTCTGAACTTTTCGGTGCCTCAAGGGGTTTGTGTCAAGGGGATCCTCTTTCTCTGTATCTTTTTCTGCTTCTTTTGGAAAGTCTTGGACATTTGTTGAAAAGAAAGGTGGAGCTTGGCATCATTCAAGGTTGGTGATGGGGTGGAGATTTTCCTCCACAATCTCATTTACAGTTTTTTGATGATATTGCCTTGATGGGGATGGCTACTATTAGGGAAGCTTCTAATTGGAGGCAGGTGTTGGATATCTATCTTGTTGCTTTGAGACAATTGATTAATGAGGAGAAATATTCCATCTTCTTCTTCAATACGCCAACCCCCATATAGAGAATAATTGCTAATATATTGAGGTTTCAGATATGGATTCTCACTTTAACGTATCTGGGTATCCCAATTTCTATTCATCGACTTCCTAAGGGTTCTCAGTAGAATATTATTGATAAGCTTCATGCAAAAGTTAATCATTGGACCCATAGATGGTTGTCTTTTGTGAGGGGGGTTCAACTTCTCAAGTCGCTGGTGCAGGCTCTCCCTACCTACAAATGTATGCTTCAGGTGGCTCCGATGGGTTTTCTAAGGGAGTTGGATTCTCTTGAAAGGCAGTTCTTATGGGTTGGAAGTTTTTCATCTTCCAAGTGGAGCCTGATCAGGTGGGATTTTGTGTGAAACCCAAAGCAATTTGGTGGTCTTGGTCTTCGACAGTCTATGTTATATGGAGTGGTTGTGGCTGCTAAGCTATTCTGGAGATGGTGTGTGGAGTAGGATCAACCGTGGGCTAGGATATTATCTCATAGGTATTTCCTGGGGATTTCTCGATAGAATCTCCCTCATTACCCTCTTGAGGGGAAAGGTTCAGTGATTTGGAATACTCTTCAGAAAGGTGTGAAGCTCATCAAGGAAGGTTTATTTTGGATTTACAGATAGGGCACTAAAGCTCTTTTCTGGTTGGATTCTTGGGATAGCTTCCCTCCATTTACTTCTTAATTCCCTAACCTGCTTCCTTTGTGTCAGAGATTTCTTGAGGCTAGCTGGTCTAGGGTGAGTGACTTCAAGTCTGTCACTTCTTTTGGTCAGTTGGAGGTGGCTTATTGGAAGGATCTCGCAGAGTGGTTGGATTTGGGACTTGCAAAAGAAAGTGTTGAGCCTCACATGATTCTTTATAGTAGGAGTTGTAGTTCTCTTCTAGAAGAGGATATTCTTGCTTGGACCCATAATCCTAAGGGGGTTTATTCTATTACTTCTAGTTATCAAGTGTTATTGGCTCATAAGCTAACCAGGGCGGAGGTTCATTGGTGGAAAAGAGTGTGGAATAGACTCTCATGGAAAAAATGCAACTACTTTGTTTGGACTTTGGCATGGAATAGGTTCTTGACCTGGGACAATAATTGTAAACGAGGATTCTAGGGACCTTTGATTTGTGTTTTGTGTGGGAGAATAGAAGATGATTCTTCACATTTGTTCTTCTAGTGCCCCTTTGTTGTGCAACTTTGGAATTGGTGTTGGGAGGTGTGGAAGCTTCCTTGTATTCATGCTTGCTCTTTGGTCGAATTTTGGAATAGTATGGGAAGACCTCCTTCTATGGCTTCCTTTTTGCAAGATGTTTGGTATGTGGGCCCTACCTTTATGCTCTAGCAGATATGGCTAGAGAGGAACTGCTAGATTTTTTGTGATCAGAGGTTGGTGGGTTGACAAGTGTGGATGTGTATGTTAGGAATGGTGCAAGAGTCATTTTTGGCTAATTGTGATGTGGTTTTCCCCTTGGAGAGAGGTGATGCTAAGTTGGTGGCTAGACTGGGTCTTCAGGAAATTCATTCCTCTTTTGTCAAATCCAGGATCTATAGGCATGGGAAAAAGAGAGTTCACTGGGTTGGAAGGTGGTTACCTCCTCCAAATGGTTTTTTAAAGATCAATACAGATGGATCTTCTAGGGGAAATCTTGGGCCTATTGGGATTGGTGGGGTTGGCAGGGACTCAGCTGGGTTGGTGATTTTTCTGTTCTCTATACATAAGGGGGTGAATACTATTAACTTCATGGAGGGTCTCACAATTCTATATGCTATTGAGAGGGCCCTTGCTTTGGGTTGGTGAAAGGTCATATGTGAAGCTAATTCATAGATCTTGATTAATCTATTGAATGAGTGGAAGATATCAAATATAAATTGGCAGTTGGCTTCGGTGGTTCAACAGATTCTTCAAGTTAGTTCCTAGATGGAGGAGACTTCCTTTGTTCACATCCTAAGGGAGTGGAATCATGTTGCTAACTACTTGGCCAAATGGGCCTCTGAGCATGATAGTGGTTGGAAGGTTGAGGATTGGGATCAGGTTAACCCTGAGTTGCATCCAGATTTGGACCAGTTCTTTGAGGAGGATAGAAGGATACATGGGGATAGTTGATAATGTTTTTGTTGTGGGTTTGTTTCTTTGTTTTCTAGGGTTGGGTCTCTTGGTTATTATTGTAATGCTTTTTTTTTCATTTCCAATAAAGTTTTTACCCCTATGCCTTTTTTATAAAAAAAAGTAGATCAATTAAAGAAAATTAATAAATTTATTAAACATATTTTTGAATACATATTTTTTTAGTATATTTAATGATTCATTTAAACACAAAATATATAATTAGGTCAAGAAAATTACCAATTTATTGTTCAAAAATAATTAATGTTAATTTTAACTATTTTAAAACATGGCACAATTACATATATTTTGGGTGGGTTAACAAGTATTCTCTTTAAAAAATTAAATAAAGTGAAAAAAAAATGAAAAAAGTTGTAAATAAAGTTCAATTAATATTATAATTAGGCTATTTTATCACTCTTAGGTTATTTTATTTACTTAAGAGTTATTTTGCTTTTTACTTTAGAACTATTTAAGGATTTTTTTATTTTATTTATATTATAGGTGCCTCCAAAAAGATATCTCTTAGCGTACATTACATATTTTTTTAAAAATATATGTATGCTAGTTACTAATTTTGATCATAATTTAATTTTGTGAAATATAAAATTATAATAATTATTAATTATAAATTATAATCATTTTATATATGTATTCAATAGTTTTATTTAAAAATATAATATATAATATATAATAATTATATTATTTCTATTTTTTTATTATATAAAATATATATTGTATATTAATTATGCTAATTTATACTTAACTACCTAGGATAAAGGATGTCGTAATGTTAAAACCTAAATTTATTCATTATTATGATTTTGGCCGTAATTTTCATTTTAATATACTCTAAAACCCTCGTCAAAACCTTATTTTCTGCTATAGCTCACCAGGGAGGAAGAGTTTGGAGCAGCGGCCGGAAAGCAATAGAAAATGGTGGAAAACAACCGAAAATAATATTTTTCATTAAGAACATTTTGCATACATTTACTAATTACTAACAGAGATAAGAAAAATATAAATATATATGAAATTTGAATAAAAAATAATCCTTTTTAATTTTTTGTTAAATTTATAAATGTCAAATATCATAAATTTTGAAAAATAATAAATTAATAGAAATAAAAAAATATAAATCTATATAATATTTGAATAAAAAAATATATTAAAAATATATTAAAATAAAATAAAACTAAAACTAATAAAACTATAAAATTAATATTCAATTAATAAAATCATAATATTATCAAATATAAAATTATATAAATCATTTTTTTTATAAAATTAAACTAATTACAAAATTCTAAAATAAATAGAAAATATAAATGATAACTTTAATTTATAAATTATAAAAGTAATTAATAATTATAATTAGAATCATAACTATAAATTTATATAAGTGGTGGTAATAGGAAAGAAGTTAAAATGGCATTATGGGCCAAAATGGAGGAGGTTATCATTTTTTTTTATAGAGTGGGAGCATTCCGTTAGCTGTGAAAATAGCAAACAGTGAAAATGAGTGAACCAAAAATATCAGGAAACCTTAACCACCTAGAAATAATGCAACAAAGAAGGGCTTTAAGAATTTTAATTGCAAATTCTACCCGACGAGCCTAGCCTGAAAATAAGGTTTTAGTGAGGGTTTTAGAGTACAAGGCCAAATTCTTATTAAAATGTCATTGATTTTAGTGGGAGCCAGCTAGCCTACAGAAGTAGAGAACATTTTCAATATAGGAAACACTAAATACCAAAGTGGAAACCAATAGCAGTGGGAAAACGGTCAAAAAGTGATGAAAAATATGCATGGCTAAGATTGATTTAAGAACCTTGCCGGGTCTCTCAGGGTATGTGAACCATTGATGGGAAAAGTGAGCTTCAAAAGCTCATATAGGACATGCCTTCGACATCAAAATTATTTTAGAAAAAGGTTTTTTTAATTGTCTTAATTTAAGACAATTAGAAAATTAAAAATATATTGTCTTAAATTAATGTCTTAAAGTCCTCCTTAATATAGTAGTGTGTGTTCACAACCACCTAATAGAAAAAGTGCAAGCTCAATACTCATTGGGAATATATGTCATTGTTTAGATTAATCTATTGTTTAACTTTGGTACAATATAAATTTGAAAGAAAATTACTAGCAACTTTAAATTTATTTTCCCACCCAAGAGAATAATTTGATTTACCTTGTTTTCCCACTCAAACTCAACCCACATATTCCTAAAAGCAACATCAGGGCAAGTGGTTGGGGATATGTAGTCCATAATGTCAATTTCTATGTCATTCTGAACAACATTGCAGTCTAGTACACTTGTAGTCTCATAAACAATGTTACCAAATATAGCACCAGTTTTAGGTGAAGACACTTTTATGTTTGCTTGTTACAATGAAGGGATGTTATTGGTTAATGAACATGTGTGATAATGTATTTTAATCATTCACCCACTTCTTAGTAATTGAGAGGTTTGAGATTAAATAATATATGAAATTAGTTGACATAAGGGTTCATCTTCTAATTATTCTTTTAGTGGCATATAATAAAGCTCAAGAGTGACACTTGTTGAATCTATGAATGTTGAATCTTTTGAAATAATCAATTGGATTCAATAATTGATTCATTTTCAAGAAATTTCTTTGGATTTTTATGGAGGCATGTAGTTTCATCTAGTTTTTTGTATTAGAGTATCTGCAAACTGAAAAATTACAGTCATACATTTACCTACAGACTCTAAGCACTATTTGTATCTTTATAATCTTATAAATAGTCTTGGACTCATCTCTTTATAATTTTACAAAAACATCATGTAGCTTTTGAGACCTAATCATAATTATCCCTTTCAAAACGTATCTATAGATTCAAAACCACTCTTCTCTTAGATGGTGCACAAAGGAGCTCATCTAAAATGTCAAACTATATAAGCTTTTGATGTGATTCTCAACCCAAGTACCAAGCAACCTAGGAAACCAAATGGCCCACTTAGGTAGGGGTCCCATGAGGGGGGTTTAATCTCTAGGGATTACGATCAAATTCAAAAGAAAAAGAAGAGAGGAGTAATAGTCATTTATTTAGTCATTTTTATTTTTATGATATTAGTCATTTATTTAGTCATTTAGTTGTGATTTTACCTGATGACCAAATTAGTCACTTATAAATGACCAAATTAATCATTTATTTGCCAAATTCTACTAGTGTTAATGACGTGACTCAATTTTTTAGTCATGTAACTAAAGTTTTAGTCACGTGACTAAAAATTTTAGTCACATAGTCATTTATTTGCCAAATTTTGCTAGTGTTTAATGCATCTTTTCAAGATAAATCCTGACACAAATCAACATCCAATCATAATTCAAGTGTTTTTCAAGTCATGTGGCCCAGATTTAGTGATCTGGGACTCATTCACCACCCTAAGCGTATGAGTCCCACCTAGGTTTTTGGGTCATAAACCTAGTTTCACACCTTTCTAAGCATTTTTTAAAATGGTCCCATAAATTATACCTAATGAGAATCATTCACCACTTGGAAAAATGAGTCTCGTGTGGCCCAAAATTAAAATTAATTCAAATTTTTGGTGGGATTTTATCCACCTAGATCTAATTTTGACTTGTAGTGTTTTAATTTCAAGAATTTTTGCATAAACAAGTATAAATACAAGGTTCTTTCACTCACTTTCACCTAAGATTTTTGTGAGAGAATTCATAATAGAAATTTTGAGTTCACAAGAGCATTCAAGGGAAAATTATCAACCATTTTAGAGAATTATTCAAGTATCAAGCATCATGTCAAAGCCTTCATGCATAATATTTATTTTTGAGCTAACAATTATGATGTAGGCTTTCAAGATTCAAGCTATCATTTCATTCAAGATCTATTCTATTCAAGAAATATTCAATCTCTACATCCATTGGAGCCATCTCACACATGTTTATAGCACTTCGTTCCTAGGGTTTGGTGAGTTGCAACATCATATTTTGTTCATTCATCATTCTCCATTCCTATTTCATTTTATTTCAAGATTTGATTATCAAAATGGGGTTTGACCAAGGAAAACCCCTTTCCACTAATAAAAAGACATTTTCCCCTCTTTAGTGTGTGATTTACAAGTTTAGATTGAAGACACATTGAGGAGAAAATATGGAGAAAGTTTTCAAAGTGCCTAAAGTTGTCAAAGTTGTCACATTGCATTGGAGATACTTGGAGGACTTCTACAGGTTGTAAATCAGGGTTTTGGATTCAAAAATTAACCAGGAACTATAGAGAAAACATTTACAAGCATATTTGGACTTTGAAGTTCTAGAAAACCCTAATTGGATTTATTTTCCAGTTTTGGCATATGAGTTCTAGTTTAGATCAAAACTCAGTTTTTATAGATTTGGATACCCATTTGCTAGATTCCTATTCTTGCATAGAAGCCTAGATCTAGGACCAATTCACCTAGCCTAGCATATGATCCCTAGTCAACATTAAAGTCACTATTTTTAGCATCTCTAGGCTCCTTCCAGTCATCTTCATATTTCCAAGTGCACACATTTCATCTTGTAGCTTTCTATTTTGTTTTACATACTTTTCTAGGTCATTTAGTGAAGCATTGCATCATATTAGGGTTTAGCATTACATCTTGCATTACATTTGTCTTTCCAATCGTTAGCTTGGTGGTGAACCCCTCATTAGTTTATAATTAGCCCCTAGGACAATCCTATTTCAAGATCTATTTTTCCTTTACATTTAGATCTCTAGGGTTATCCTTTAGTGAAATAATTGGAAAGTGGATGTGCTCTATATTATAAACCATACGAAAGCACCCTACTGTTGATAGTGTTTTCTACACAGGAACAACTCAGACAAAATATAATATCCTATCTCTCTTCAAAGGTAAATATTTTTCAGCAAGCCTCAAGAGATAACCCCAAGGTCTCTAATTTCAGGTCTTTAAAATGAAACAAAATAGCTCAGAGATAATGTAAAAATGTTGGTAATCACAAGAGGCCTTACAAACAAATGCTAGAGATTTTTAAGTTCATCAAATGTGACATTGATGCTTTTCAATGCTAAACTAACCTAGATATTAAAAGAAATAGTAAAATATAAAATGCGTCAAGAGAGATATCTATTCTAAACTAGCTTCTAAGATCAATCATGAAGATAATATAACATTTAAAATGGATCAACCCTTCAAACCAATTCTTGCTAAACCCATATTAAACCTGCAATATCATAGAGATAGTGTAATCTCCTAAGGCATAAATATTTTTAAACTATGAATAACTCACACATCAACCCAATTTTGGTATTGAAATGAATAAATACCCACATTTGAATTCAACACAACAAGATATATGTTGAGGCTAACTTTACACAACAACTTACAATCAACAAGCTACTAAAAGTATGGACCAAGGGTTGCTCAAACACTTAAAATACCAAATCATGAGCACAATTGAATTGCAACTATTTCTAATATCATTCATAAATAACTTAGATAAATTCATCAAAATATTAAACAAAAGAACCATGCATGGAGAAATAACACAAAGAACACCAAAGAAAAATGTCTTCAATTGTATTTGCTTCACCAAAAATGTGCAACAATTCAGGTATCTCAAGTACTACAATTCCTCTTAGAGCTCTTAGCTAAAATTCCAACTATTTTTCCAACTGTCTAACCCCAACAAATGAGGGGGAAACCCTAAATTCTAACATTACATTTTAGGGCACCCCAAATTAAGGTTTACATCTTAGGTTGGCTAGGAAGGTTGGCCACACTTCCCTCCTAAAATTCCCTAGTTCAAAATTACAATAAAATGCTAAAAGGAAACCTCAAAAAGTCAACTTTTTCAATAAATATTTCATGTGGCACAAAATTCAAGGCCTATTCAACTTGTCTTCACATGCAAAATTTCTATTGATGACACATTCTCCAAGGTAGTAAAGTTGGATCACCTTTCCCCCCCTTTTCCACCTCATTTCTTCCAAAAAAAAAAATTAACTTTCTTAAGGACTAGGTCCAGGTCAACTTGGGTTGGGGTAGATATCAAATCAATCCTTTCCTTTATTGAATTTAACTCTCCTACATATTTAGTCAAGGTCTTCTCCCAGTCAACATACAAATTTTGATATCTATCAAGAAAAGAGATGTAGATTGTAGCATCCTCCAATTGGTCTTTGACAACTGGGCCCTCAATACTTGGAGAATATACCTCATGCCACCACTTTTGCAATTGGCCAACATTCAAATTTTTCTTCCCAAACTTCTTCCTTCCAATAACAATTTCCAGAAAAAGTATTGCAACTATCAACCTCTTTTACCTTGGTCTAGGCTTTAGATATTTTCCTTGGTACCTTCATTTTGAGATCATTTCTAAAGTTGAAGCCTTCTATCCATCTTATATTTATGTGAGTGTGTTGCATTGTGAGGACACCTTCCTTCACCAAAACCTCTATTGGGACTACAAGTACATTCTCCAACTCCTTGACAATTGCATCATTAGGATCTTTGCATTCAGTAAGAAAATGAGCCATATCCTAGGAGAGAAAAGATGATCTCTCATACATCTCCTTGTCCAATCTCCTAAGAATAGCTTGAGATGACTCCTAAAAATCTTCCTTTTCTTGTTATTTTGTGGATAGACCTAGATTGATAGTCTACACTTTGTAGTTTGTAGGTCTTCTTTCATCCTTATACTTATTTTTTATAGGAAAAACAACATGGATAATCCTATTATTAAATTCATCTCTTGCAACTTTGGAGACAATTCTAGCTCTTTTTCTCTCTTTATGTTTCCCCTAGTTTTCAAGGAACTTGTCCCAATTTGGAGTTTCATCTTCCACAATGATAGCCTTTTGTTTCAATCTTTTCTCTAGCCACTTTGGGGCACTTGGATATTCTATTTTTGTACTTTTTGACTAATCATTGGAAGGATCATCTATAACATCCTCTACATCCTTATTATCCCCTTCCTTTTCTGGTTGCTCCTCTCCTTCATCTTGTTTACTCATGCCCACCTTCCAAGTGTGGTACATCAATATGTTCACTTACTGGAGGCTAGGAAGGCATTTCCACAATAACTTCTAATGTTGCTTGCTTACTTAGTACCTCCTCTTTTAATTCCTTCATGAGGTCACTCAATTTCCCATTCCTCAAAGTTGATACCTCCTCATCTTGCGTCCCCTCATCAAAATTATCAGGGATGCCTCCTTCTCCACCTAATTGTTCATGTTCTCTGAGGGCTTCATCCTCTAGATTATTTGATACATTTTGTGTTGGGGATGAAGGGGAATTATTTCCTCGAGCTTCTTTCTCTATTTCTTTCATAAGATCATCAGTAGGTGCCTCTTTACTATGCACCTTTTTAGATTCAACCCTTGACTCTCCCATAGGGGATACCCTCTACTTTAGTGAATTCCTCCTTACATACACCTATGGTTTTTCCCTAGAACTTTCAATTTCCACAATTTTTGGAGAAGTAGCTAAGTCTTCAATGGTATTATTCCTTTTGGCCATATTTTGACCCTCAGTCACTAGATTCCTCTTCTTGGTAGGTTGAGGAGTTTCTTCTCCTTCTTTAGTAGCTTCCTTGGAAGTTTTCTTTGCCTTAGACATAGGTTGCTTCTTAGTTTTCTTTACCAGTGTCTGACTCCTTGTCCTTCTCTTTAGAGTGAGAGGCTTGTTTTCTTCTTGATCATCCTCATGTTGAGGCTCTGCAACATCATCTTTGTTTTCCTTTGTATCCTCCTCTAAATGGGATTCAAGATTCCCCATCAAGTCATAAGTGAACTTTGTACCATTTGTCTATAGCTCCAAGACCTTGTGTTTGACTCACAACTTAGAATATCTCCTTGCTAGGTCAGTCACCTAATCAAGATCAACTACTTCCTCTTTTAACCAATTGACATGTAGCAGAGGTTAGTTTCTATAGGGCTCATAGTCATGATATTGTACAAGGTCCTCTTCATCATCATCCACCTAATCTGGCACTTGATCTACTTTGTAAAGTCTAATGAGTTTCAAGGGCAACCTAGAAAACCTTATTCTTATAACTTCAAACTCATCTCTATAGTTATCCCAATAATCCTCTATGTGATCCTTGTGTATGTATTCTCTATTGGATAACTTTTGTGCCTTTCCATAAGGGTCAAAATTTTCCTTGTTGGTGTGTGAATATAAATTAAACTCCATCATTTCCTTTTTTGAATATTGGGCACTCTGAAGGGAAGGGCAGGCTTCCAGGGTACCAATTCTCATTAGGAATTCACCTCCAAGCCCTTTCCTATGTAAATATTGTAATATAGTCTTAAAGGCAACCATTTTTCTTGCTACCTCCAACAAAATAAGTTTTTGTTGGGATATCTTGGTAATCTAATTAGCACTACAATAGTTCCTTGTATTCTGACATATGAAAACCTCTAAAACTAGATGAACCACTACCTATATCTCCTGATCAATTCCATTGCATCTGTTGAAATTCTTACATGAAGAGAACCCTATAGTAATATTGGGATGTACATGAAGAAAGCAACATTTTCTCTCCTATAATTTGTTGTCTTGTACTAGAGCTGAGGATAAACATCCCATACTTTGTCCTTTTCGGGAACCCCTTTGTAACTTAGGCCCTTATATTTGTTCTTACTTTCCAAAATGTATACAAGGTAGGAATTCATTGTGAAAAAATTGGTATCTTGTACACTTCTCAATTGCATGTTCATATCATCACTCCATATACCTGCCCAATGATAATGTTTTCCTTCCATGATCTAAGTGATTGGGTAGAACATCCAGGTCCTAAAAGTGAAAGCCTCTTCCAATCCCATTACTCTGCCTAGGAGTGTGATAATATAATGGTATTCCATCTTGAAGTCACTTCTATGTAATTGCTTTGGGAGCTTAGAATAATGTGGTTTGGTTTAGCAATCCAGGAACTGTTCTGAGAAACCCTTTGCAACTTAGGCCCTTATATTTGTTCTTACTTTCCAACATGTATATAAGGTAGGAAGTCATTATGAACACATCGGTATCATGTATACTTCTCAATTGCATGTCTAGATTGTCACTCAATATACCTTCCCAGTGATAATTTCTTCCTCCCATGATCTGAGTGATTGGGTAGAACATCTAGGTCCTAAAAGTGAAAGCCTCTTCCAATCCCATCACCCTGCCTAGGAGTGTGAAAATATCATGGTATTACATCTTGAAGTCACTCCTATGTAGTTGCTTTGGGAGATTAGAATAATGTGGCTTTGGTTTAGCAATCCAGAAACTATTCATCATATTCAAATCCTTGGAGGAATCCTTAGCATAAAACTCCTCTGCCTCTTTGATGTTAATTTCCTTAATAATCTTGTGGTGGGAAGCAATATTGAGGGTCTTAGCTATAGATTCTTCAGACAGATTGGCCATGAACTTTCCTTGTGGAACCACTATTATTCTCTTGTTAGTATCATAATGTTTTACACATTCCAAGACTTATTCAAGGCATAAAAATGTGGGTGGAGACCCTGTTTCCTAAGCCAAGCCCATGTGTGTAATGATTTGTGCATGCTGGGTAGGTGCATTTCCAAACATCCTTTGATGGAAATCATTGTAGTTGACATGCCCCATATTTGTATTAGCTATTCTAGACCATGTGGAAGAGATTTTTTACTAAGGCCATATCCCCTTGAAGTCATATTTCATTCTTTTTTCTCTCTTCTTAACCTCTTCCTGCATAAGTGAAGCCTTTGTCTTGAAAGTCTTTCCTGGACTCAAATCTACCTATATCTACTAGAAAAAAAATAATCACCAAGATGCTAATCATTGATAAAATCAACATTAAAAAGAGAAGATACACAATATGTTCCTTATTAACCTTTAACATTATTTATTAATCTTAAAATCCAATGATAATCTCCTAAAAGCACATGCATCTTGGGATTTCAAGTGTCAATAGGAATTCTAGAAAACCCACTCCAAGATAGATTCCTTAGAAGAACTAGAGCCTAAAAAATCCACCCCAAGATGAAATCCCTGAGAGGGCCTTCACACAAATTTTGGATTGCCAACTTCTTCTAAATGACACATAATCCTCTCTCATCAAATGGTGGCACTAAATTCAAAACTTGATTCAATCCTTAGGAATTTGGGTTTTTGGGGTCTATGAGTTGCGAAAAATATGAGGTACCTCTAATTTTCTAAGAGAATTATGGTTCGGAGATTCCATCCTAGGATGGAATTCCTAAAAGATCTATCTTAGTGCATGTTCAAGTTGTAAACCACACTCCTTAATGATGAATGATCACTTCACAATTGACAAGTGATATCTCATCTGAACCTTGCTCCTTTCTTCACAATACCTTTGAGATTTCCACACCTGCATGTATTCGAAGAATCCAAGTTGGGTGGATTTTCTAAAAGGAGTTCCTTCAGGAAATCTGCGGTGTGGCAAAATGTCTGAAGATAATGATTCCCTTCAAAATCAAATTTCCCAAAACAAAAATGAAACATTTTTATCCCAATTCAAACTTTGACTTGATCAAAATGGCGTATAAATGACCCTAAAAAATTTTCATGGTGGATGGACTCGAGAAATCCAAGCAATGTAAGATTTTCCAAGAGGATTAATCCTCAAAGAATCTAAGGGTAAGGGAAGTTTCTGAGAGGATTCAACTTTGAACACTTTTAAGATTTCCTTCATGTTATATCCCACATGCAAAACCTAAATTTTGTTTCCTCCATATTTTGATTCAAATTTATGATTCCTCACTCTTTCCCAAGAATCAATGTCTATTCCTTTACTCCACAATGCAAATCAAAACATCACACCAAGGTACTCCATTTCCCTTTATTGATTTTGAAATTCAAACTAGTTAGGGCATGGTGATAACAACTAGGGTTTATGCCTTACCATTTGTGTTGAGTCATCATACCATTGACTTGCATATTTGCATGGATTTGCAACTTGCACAGGATTCAATAAAACATCCCCCTTCATACTCTAAACCACGTGATACATGAAATCCTAGTTATACAATGGCAAGCTAATGACAATGGTGGGGACAAACCCTAAGGTGCATGAAATGATAATCAAATCCCGAAAGGAGCTTATAGATAACATCAACCCTTCCCCAAAGACTCATCAAATCCCACATAATCAATAAAAAAATGTGCATTCATCCACTTGAGCCATCATAAAGATGCAATAAAATGTAGAGAAAACCATTAAATCCTCATGCAAAGTTAAAGCTCAATAAAAATAATAAAGAAAAAGAGGGGTAAAAACCCTACCTTTGGAGAGTGAAAGCCAAGAGACAAGTAGCCCAATGCACCTATGAATTCAAGCTAAAAGCCACAAGTGATGTCAGCTCACCAAATGCAGTCACCAATCTTGGAAGAAGAACAAACACTTTGAATACAACAAGCTCAAAATTCAAAATGACAAAATGAACCTTGAATAGCCTCTAAATAATCCCTCAAGACCACATTAATTGCACCTACTAACCCATCTTAAATGCAACGACAATACTTCTAAGGACTTGGATATGTGACTTGTAGGCAGACTTGGAGAATATAGCCAAGGATGGATTCTCTGAAGGAATTAGACCATGGAGAATTTGAGGTACCTTAGATTTTTCGAAATGACTTATCCCCCATAAAATCCACCCCAAGGTAGAATTTGTGAACCTTACCTAGACTTAGTCAATTTTTCCCTCAGATGGAACTTTAGGTGAACTTATGGAGTTTCAATGATGACCTGAGATCAAAGTGTTGTAGTCAAAGCACCCTAAGTGCAAATGAAACATAAATTTCTCCAAGTGAAGAAAAGGGTCAAAATTCAAAGGGACCTATCCTTTAAGGGGAGAAGGTCATACCTTAAAGCAAAAACAAGGAACTAAGGTGAGCAAAAGGAGGGTCCCTACCTCAGGTGGGGCATGTGTGCAAAAGTTCACAACACTTACCTACCCAATTTTTTGTTGTTTCAATCACAGAAGATAGAAATAGGTTCATCATATACCACTCTAATATCCTTTATTATTTTCCCCATCTACAAAACTTGTGTCCAGTAGGATGCTACTACAATGTATTCTACCTCTATAGTAGATAAAGACACTGAATCTTTTTTCTTACTTAGCCATGACACTAATGAACATCCAAGAAAGAATTCACCACCACTTGTACTTTTCCTATCATCTACACAACCAGACCAATCTACATTTGTGTAAGAACTCAGAGTAAAGTCAATATCCTTTAGAAACCACAAGCCATGATCTAGACTACCCTTCAAGTATTTGAATATCCTCTTCACTACTGCAACATGTGACTCTCTAGGATCTTAAAATCTAGCCACAAGATAAACTACATGCATGATATTTAGTCTAGTAGCAGTTAGAAATAGCACTCATCTAATCATTGATGTATATTTTCTCTGATCAACCTTAGGAGATTCATCATTCTTTCTCAGCTTGCAACCAGTAACCATAGGGATACATATCAGTTTAGAATCTTCCGTTCCAAACTTCTTCAACATTTCCTTGACATACTTTGATTGTGAAATGAAAATACCTTTATTTTTTTGATTAATTTGAAGCCCAAGGAAGAAATTCATCTCCCCAAACATTTATATTTCAAACTCTTTATGTATCTCTTCTATAAATTTCTTACATATAGCTTCATTTACTCCAAAAATTATATCATCAACATATACAACCACAATCAAGGTTTGATTTTTTTCAACTTTGAAGTAAAGATTACTAGCTATGATACCATTATTAAATACTTGTTGTAATAAGTACATTTCTAACCTTTCATACCAAGCTCTTGGAGCTTTCTTCAATCCATACAATGCTTTCTTCAATCTGTATACCACATCCAGTTTATCTGATAATTGAAATCCTTCTAATTTTTTAATTTATACTTCTTCCAATTATTCATTCAAGAAATCAGACTTCACATCCATTTGATAAAATTTGAAATAATTATATGTTGTAAAATCCAAAAACATCCTAATATCTTCCATTCTTGCCACTGAAGCAATTTTCTCCTCAAATTCTATTCCTTCTACTTGTGAGTAGCCTTTACATACAAGCCTTTCCTTATTTCTTACCACTTATCCATTCTTATAGTTTATTCTTAAATAGACACTTGGTTCCAATCACATTCTTGTTTTCTAGTCTTGGGACAAGTCCCCTAGATAGTTTCTTCTCAATCTACATTAGTTTATCTTCCAAAGTCTTGATCCAATACTCATCCTTGTATGCTTCAATCATTGTTTTTGGTTCAACTTTAGAAAGTAGACATAGATTTACCTATTCTTTAGTAGCTTTTCCTCTTGTTAGTACACCTTTTCTCTTATCACTAATAAATTTTTATTTAAAATGGTTCTTCTACACATACTTAGGAGTTTTAGGAATTTTTTCCAGAGCTTCTTCCTCTTCAATCTGTAATTCTTTGTCCTTACCTTTTTCTTCTTCTCTGTAAGAAGAATCATTTGATTCATATCCATCTGTTACCACTAAATTCTTCTGTAGGTCTTCATCAACCTTGAAACTTGCACTCTCAACAATATTTCTTAGCCTCTTGTTGTAGCACTAGTAAGCTTTACTTCTAGTAGAATATCCAAGGAAGATACCTTCATCTAATCTTGCATCAAAATTTCTTAAGTTCTCTTCATCTCTTTTGATCTAGCATTTGCTTCCAAACACTCTAAATTATTTGACAGTAGGAATCCTTCCATATCATAGCTCATAAATATTCTTTATGTTGTTTGATATTTCTTGCACTTTTTTAAGTATATAAACAATAGTATGAATTTCTTCTCTCTAGTAGACTTTTGGTAGATTTGTTTCTTTCATCATTAACCTTGTAGCTTCTTGAATAGTCATGTTCTTTCTTTCAACCTCTCCATTATATTGAGAAGTCCTAGGGGTAGATAAATTCCTTTTTATTCCATGATTCTCACAAAAGATATTAAACTCATTGAAGGTGAACTCTCCACCTCTGTCAGACCTCAAACATTTGATTTCCATATCCATTTCATTCTCAACCATAACTTTGAGTGCTTTAAAATTATCTAGAGCTTCTAATTTTTCTTTTAGAAAACTAACCCATATCATTCTACAATAATCATCAATCAATAGCATGAAATATTTGTCACCTTGAAGACTTCTTACTTTGGTAGGTCCACAAAGATCTATATGCACCAATTCCAATAGTCTAGTAGAATATTGTTCTTGATTTTCAAACTTCTTTATTTCTTTCCAACTTGACATTCCTTAAAGGAAACATTGATAGTTTTTGTAATCTTTGGAAAATCTCTCAGAGCTCAAAATGAACTTATTATCACTATGCTATCAAAATTGATGTGACATATTATTCTATGCCATATCCAAATCTCATTGATCTGAGACATGAAACAACAACTATCAATACCTTTGA
This sequence comes from Sequoia sempervirens, assembly GCA_007258455.2. Taxonomy (NCBI): domain Eukaryota; kingdom Viridiplantae; phylum Streptophyta; class Pinopsida; order Cupressales; family Cupressaceae; genus Sequoia; species Sequoia sempervirens. The sequence continues at coordinate 27,599 of VDFB02389500.1, forward strand.
GCTGATAGACCTTTTCATTTTTCCTTCTTCTAGTAACAATCATAGTTTCAAATCCTTTTTTGATGTCACAACCATCATCCTAAAACATAATATTATCTACTTTGCTACACTTTTTCCAACACTCAAGAAGTTATTTCTTAATCCCCTAACATAAATAACATCATCAATATTATACTTTCCATCAAAACTTATTGACCCTTTTCCACATATCTTAGCAGATGTATCATCACCAAACCTAACTAGTCCTCCATATTTTTCAAGCTAGACAAACTTACTCTTGTCACTGGTCATATGATTACAACATCTATTGTCAATGATCTAATAGTTTTTCTCTTATCTAGAGTGAAAATAAGATACCAAAGTGCCTTCAATTTTAGCACTTTCTTTTGAAGCCCTTCCTTCACACATCTCTCAAAGTTAGTAGAAATAGATTCATATTTTAAAGGCATGAACAAGAATTTACCATCCTCATCATCTCTATAATTAAATTCATCATCAAATATACTAGCATATTCGCTAACAAAATAAATTTTCCTAATCATCTTACCTTTGTTATCCCTATTTTTTTCATTCAAAGCTCTATTTGAGAATCTTTAAGCATAATGACCTATCTTTCCACAATTGAAAATTTTGAAAGGAAACATATCTCTATACTTTCTAATACCCTTTTTTCATTCTCCTTATAAAGTTAGCTTCCACGTCATCAAGATCCTCCTGATCTAATTCCACAAACTTCTCTAATTTTCCAACCTTAAAAGTAGTCTCAACTTTTGCACTACTTGTACCAAGTTCTCTCATTTCAAAAGAAGTTAAAGAACCATAAAACCGATCTCTGGTATATTGATTCAAATTTTATAATTCTTCAATAGAAAAAATTTATACTACAATCTTTAGGAAGAGTTCTAAATACCTTCTTTACCACTTCTTCTTCTTCAATTCTCCACCAAGACCTTTGATGCCATTGGCAAATTCATCCACCTTCAACAAGTATCTTATTATGTTTCCATCTTTAGACATTCATAGGGACTCAAACATGATCTTCAAATTTTTCATCTTAGCTTGCTTGATCTTATCATCTCCTTCATAAATAATTTCTATCTTTACCCAAATTTCTCTAGTAGTTTTTATATTCATAACTTTCACCAATTCAAAATTAGTAGGACCACTTAAGATAGCATACCTTTCTTTACCATTGTTTTCATAGGCCTTGATCTCATCATCAGTACTCAAACCATTTACAAGAATAGTAGATCCTCTCTCAACAAACCTCCAAATTTCAAATCTAAGAGAAACCAAAAAACCTTACATCCTTGTCTTCTAGAATGCATAATCTGATCCATCAAACATATGGAAAACCTTCTTATGCACCATCCCAAACCTACCTCAAGTAGTTAATCTTTCTTCCAAGGAACTTTTCTCTGATACCAATTATTAAATGCACAAGACAACTAAGAGGGGGGTGAATCAGTTCTACCTTAAGAATTCAAAACAATTACAAACATCTAGAACCACACTAATCTAATTAACCCTTAATCTATTAGAATGATTTATCATGAAAGGAAATAACAACACTAAACCAAATCAACACCACACACAAGGAAACACAAAATTTATGTAGAAAACCCAAGATGGGAAAAACCATGGTGAGGATTAGCTCACAATATATAAAGTAATATTGTCATCGAATACAATAGGGCTCATGGCCAAAGGGCTCACTACTCAAATGAAAGAAAAGATCACTACCAAAGGCTCATTGTTAGAATAGAAAATAAGATAAATAATAGTATTATAATGAGAAATCCATCTCAATGCAATGGAGAAATCCACCACAACATCACTAAAACCTTTACAATCTTTCTAAATAATTGTAGACACCTTCTGCTCACTACATTTAGTAATATAACACATGAAATCTCACACTACACTACCAAAATTCATGCCCTACAACTATGCACTTTCCATCATTCATATCTCTCACATCTATCTTAACATACCTCAAAAACCTTAAACCTATCAACACATTCTCCAAGGTGAGTTATGCACCTCAACCATGCAAATTCAAATTAGGTTGGAACCAAAACATTCTTGTGGTGGAAAGGAATGAAGGAATACCACAACACACCTTAGCTAGGACCTAAATCCACTCATACACACCATGCCATGCTTCCAAAAACATCAAATAAACTTCACAATTAGTGTAAACACACAAGATCAGCCAAACCTATGTTAATTCCAATAAACATTTAAGTACACACTTCCTTAAATCCAAAGATGACTTGTGGAAACCACATAACACTTGAACATGATCTAGAATATTCTACAAATACTATGGAAACCATCAAATTCCTTCACATCAACTTTCACTTTTAAAGAATGTAAACACCCAGCACACTCAAACAACTCTGGCCCATACATTGCAGCCCAATAAACTGGTGCCCAAAGAACCAAACCTAAAATAACTTCAATTGAAGAAAGACACAAACACTATCAAAACCCTTCCAAATCTACAAGACCTAAAACCACTTTGTAGAGAAATGTGGAGCAAAAATATTTCTCCTAGACAACTCTATAATATACAATTCACCAACTGGTGAACACAACTTCCTCTACATATCAACCAACACACTAAATTCTAGATGCAACACCTTTGATCAACATATTTAATCGCAAAAAATATTCAACTTAGAATAACTACAAAGAAAAACTAGAACACTACTCTATAACACAAAACACCATTGCAACATAATGTTTCCTCTTTTTATTCAAATTTTCTCAAAAGAACTTGGAAAATAAAGACTAAAGACACATCCTCAATGCCTTCAATACTTCCTCATCACCATCAAGAAAACTACAACATATCAACTCAACCATTCATCCATAGAAAAAATATTATCAAAGCAACACTAAGGGTTGACACCAGTAGCTTACTAATGGAAACATAATGAAACTAATCAAATCATCATTAGAGACAACAAAAACAAGTCAATACCAACTACTCACACTCTTGCAAAAATCTCTTGCTCATACAGTTTACACCAACACTAAAGCTTTTTGACATCAATAACAAAACTACCTACTCATACTTGTAACTGAGACAAGTGGAAAGAAGGCTACAAAATTCATGTAAGAGAGAAGAAAGCAAAGTTTGATTAAGGATAAAAACCTTCTGAAGCAAATATAAAGCATAAGTCTTCCCCAATAAGACGTTATAGCCCTATGAAATTAGACACATTGTTTAATGGTATAGTTGAGCATGAAAGTTTGGAACTATTTCATTATATACCACTACAAATGACACTAATAAGTCTACAATAGAAGAGGTAATTGTTAGATATATAGTTACATTTGATGTCAACATGAAGGATATTGAAGTTCTATTTCCTAAACATTTAAAAGCTGCACTACTTTAAAGAAGTGAAGAGGAAATAAGTGAATATGTAAGGTTGAGAGAATCTGCTTTGGAAGAGATTGGCTCACCCCTTTAAGATGAGAACAAAGCAACACAGGATCAAGCCTACAACAAATAATTCAAGACCAAGCAAAGGGTCACTACATTGATGAGTAAGGTTAAGGATGGCATCAAAATATTAAGAAATTAAATAGTTGAGAAGGTTTCCAGTTTGGAAAAGAGGTTACCCCATACAATGAAGAAGAAATGAATGATGATGTCTTTGTCTCAAATGTAAATGAACTAGAAGTTGCACAACATGAAGATGCTCTAGAACATGAGCATGAAGTAGGAGAGGAAAAATATTCAAGAAGATACCCCTTTGATAGTAGAGAATGTGAGTGTAGAAGAAAATGTTACTGGTAACACTCCTCCAGTAGGAGAAAACATTGTTGGGAAAGATTTATAAGGATACCAAGATGCAAAAGGAGGATATATGTATAGAACATAACTACCCTCTTCTGGAAATAGAAAAGAATGTTGAAGAAGAGGATGTACAAGACAACCAAGAGAGCAATGAGGCACATAACAAAAAAAATATGCCTCCTCTAGATAACAATGAAAAATCTATTGATGATAAGAAGGATGAGAAAGAGTCTGACAATACTAAGAAGAATGATGAAAAAATAGAAAATAAAATTGGTGAAAAGGCTAAGGATGGGGATAATGTAAAGATGGTTGGAGATTCCTCTAAAACCTCTAGAGATTCCTTGAAGAACCTATTAAGCATGCAATTATAATTCCAACTCATTGTTTCTACACAACTATTACAAATCTGATGCAGCATGGCCAAGTTGATATGGACAAGATGTCCCCTCTACATAAGTTACAACTAGGTGATGCATTCCACACCCATGGTAGAAAAGGAATTTTTCAAACATATCAAAAGAGTTTACAGATGATAGATGAAACTTAGTGAAGGTGCTGTAGGAAAGTGTTCTTGGAGTAAGTATTGATAATTCCTTATCCACTATGTAGAATTTGAAATTTTTCCTTGATTCTTTTAAAGATTATTCTACTAGACTTTAAAAGAAGCTAGAGGAGGTAAATAAGAAGGTGAATGATAGAAGTTTGGTGGATATGATAAAAAAAATGTTCCACTGTATATGGAAAGTTATAGAACAACTTGCAATAGGTGCAAAATTGTGTTGATAAAAGGGGGATACTATGATGCAAAGGGAGGATACCAAGATGGAAAAGGAGGATACATGTATAAAACATAAAGGTTGAGATGAATTCCATTAAGGCATAGATTTATAAGGAATCTGGTGCCTATGATCTAGAAAAATATGTAGATGGGTCTAAAATATTATAAATTGAAAATATCCATGAACAATTCTTCAAGCTGTAGGAACTAAAAGAAAAGATTATAGTGCATCTTGGATAGCTTAGAGACCTAGTGAATACAAAGTTCACACTCATATTTGGTGCTCTAACTAATGTAGAGAAAGCAATAAAGTTGAATATGGTACCTAGTACTTTAGATGATGGATAAGAGCTTCTCATGGAATTTGAGACACATAACTACATGCTTGGGTTGGCCAAAAAAGATTGGTAATATGGTAAGAAATATTGGGAGGTAGGCCTTACAAAATTATAGGAGTTATACACTTCATCCAATTAATTTTTGTATATCTTTTTCTATTTATGTATTTCAAATTCTATTGTATGTATGTAGAAGATAGTTGATAATATACTAGTGCAAATTTTGATCAATTTTAATGGATAGCACTAGTAGGAGAAGTATGTGGGTAAGTCAAGTAAAATAATTTATATATGAAATGGGAAGAAGGAAAAAGAAAAGTTGGTATATGTGAATGATGTCAAAGGGGAGAAAAGAACAGGAAATATGTATGCACCCTTTTTCATTGATGTCAAATGGGAAGATTAGTTTGTGGAAAACATGGATAAGAGTTCATACATGTTTCTATCAATGACAAGGGGGGAGATTTTTGGAAGTTTGAGGAGATTTTCATTGGTGTGTCTATTGGAAACATGAGTATGAGATTATATAGTGTTGTCATTGATAGCAACATTGTTATTTTATGTCTACATTGAGTTATAGTTGGTTGATCAAGCATGAGTGATCATGGATATGGTAATCCAACTTATAGATGCAAAGGATTTTCTCCAATGTGAAATAAATATGTTGAATATTTGACTATCTAGAATATAGTTTTCACTATACAAAGCATCATTTTTTAGGTGCACATTGGTTCACCTTGAGGTACTTCTATCTAAGGTTCTAAGGAAATTTTGGTACATTCTTGAGGACCTTGAATCCAATGTTTCATGTCTTTATGTCCTCTGGTGCAAGATTTATGGTTGGAAAAATATCGAGCTTTCCACTAATAGTATAATCAAAATAGAGTACATGTTTGGATTGGTCTACATTCCACCATGAAAGCATATTTAGTTATGAAAATTTATGGGATTTTTTACAAGTGTTGAAGGGGTGTGTAGTCCAAGTGGTGTGTGTTTTGGAGGTCTATATGTCAGTTTGTTGATAACCAATTGTTGTATTTTGGTGTTGTCTCGCCACTTGTCAACCTAATATGTTTGGGGTCATGCAGAGTTAAAATATTGTTGATCAGCTATGTGGGAGTTATTATAGGTCCATGCCAACCTATTTTTATGTGTTACGAGTTTTGGATTAATATGCACAATATGTATAGTTTGATCTTGAGCCAACAAGTTATGTTATTCGTGGTACATCTAATTAGGCTGACCTAATTGATGATGTAGGTATTTTGTGAACATAATGCATATAAATATGAGTTCATTTTGGTTTTGTAATGATGTGATATGTACTATATAAAATGTGTGATGTGAATTCCTAAGAAGGGCATGCAAATTTGATGTGAATGTAAAGAAAAATAAACTATGGAAGTTGTGTAGTATGAAGTATGTTGATTCAGTATTTTGGGCTCCATGGAACTATATCTCCTACATATTGTAGATGCATTATTAGCAATTCAAATCTTGGTAGTGAACCACCCCTCTTCTTTATCTCTCTTATTATTTTGATAGTGAGTCCTCTATCCAGTGAGTCCAAAAGGCAGTGATCCATTCCATAATATGTTATGACCAGTTATAATATATTGTGAGCTAATCCTCAATGTGGTTTTCCTTCTTTACGTTTTCCACATAAAAAATTGGTGTTCATGTGTTATGTGATTTAGTGATTTATTTCATGATTTCCTTCCTTTCTAAAATTTATAAATGATTTGTGGAATGAATACTTAAATGTTCAAGTGGATTTAGGGAATACTGATTCACCCCCTCTTAGTATTCTAAGTGTTGAACAAAAAACTCATAAAATTTAGTATTGACAAGAACACACATAGTTCCCAAAATAATAATAGATAGAAGTCTCAAAATGTATGATGCCCCTACATCAATAGTCAAATCTTACAAATCCTCTTAACATTATAATAGTTTTAGTACAACTCTCTAGTAACCCCTTTCATTGAATCAATTTCTCAAGATGGTTGAAATATACATAAATTAAAACTTGAAAGACACACAAGAACTATCCTTAAAAAATATAATTGGACTTATTTTTAAAATATAGTAAAAATAACCTATTATAGTCTAATAATTATGTATGTTGAACAAGTTATATGAAATTGATGTCTACAATAGCTAATTCATAGAATTAGTTCCAAAGACAAGAAAATGGACTACCAACTCTAGTAGAGTGTATTGTCATCCATGGTACATAGTTCTAACATAAGACAACACTATTTAAGTGGATTACATCATATAGTGACACAATGAAAAGCTAATTTATATTTCCTTAAAATGTAAATATGGAAAAACAATACTTTAGTTGTATATTTAGTAGAATAAGGATTTTCCATTAATCAAACTTCTATTAGTTATAAATATCACATAGCTCCATTCAACCAAGAGTATTAAGCTATTGAATACTATTAGTGGTTGAAATGTAACTATGGAATCATAGGGGTTAAATTTTATTAATATCTACTCACTTGGTCTAACCTAGGTTAATATAAGGAATTCATAGGGTTATTGGCTATTTAGCAATAAAAATATATTCTATCCATGAATACTAGATTTAATTTGAAACTTTATCAAACCAAACAATTAGGCTAGATTATTATTATTTTAAAATTTACTTTATCAATAATTTTAAGGAATACGTCCATATTGAATTCAAATAAGATCACTATCTTGATGCAAGATAATAGAATAGATAAATTAGCCAAGAATAAATATGTCACTTAATATTGTCTATACAAAATATTGCAAGCTCTAAGAAATTTAAATCCTTTCAAAAAATAATACACTAGGGAAACTAAACATGAATTAAGTTCTTAACATGATGAGATGATAGTTTGTTGAGCCAAGCGATTGTTCCACAATTATGATGATGAATATGTATTGGTTCATAGTGTACATAATTGTAACTACATATACTATATGTTTAAAAATAAATCTATTAGTAATTTCCTAACCATATATCCTTCATACACACTTGCACATTATTTTAACCATGTAAAACCATCACTATATCTTTCTTCAACAATAAAGACAAGATTTGATAATATAAACATCAAAAACTTTAATTATGTATTTTTCTTGTGTAACCATGCTTTACAATGCATGTTATGTTATATATGAAGATGTTGGATCAAATATATAACCTATGTTTAGTTGTTCCTTTAGCCACAAATTTTTATCAACTATTCACATATTTGATTAAATATTTATTAGAGTAAAATTCAACTTTCTTGTTGAAAACCTAGAATACTAAGAGTGGGGGTGAATCAGTATTCCTCTAAACCAATTAAACATAACCCATTCAACTAATTGAATAGAAATAATTGCAATGAAGAAATAAATCATGAATACAACCACAGAATAACATGACACATAAACACCAGTATTTTTATGTGGAAAACCCAAAAAAGAAAAAACCACGATGAGGGTTAGCTCACAATATATTATATCCAAATATAAGATATTACAAAAGGCTCACTACCAGGACACATGCTCACAGCCCACTGAGTAAGAACAAAAAGGATTGACAACACTTCTTATTTGAACTAATACAATAGCATCTATCATATGCCAAATTACAATTCCATTGAGGTATAAAAATTATCTTCACACAATCTTCTTATCATTGCATCACACACATGTAGGTGATTCACCATACATGTCATAAATCTTCTCTACTCTACCACATTTGCATATCATATATTATTTTCACACTCTTCTGCACCATACTTCTCACTCTCCTCACACTCTCTAAAATCTCATTAATGATCTCATATATATACCCACATTAGGAAAAGCTTCAATTAGGCCAACCTAATTAGAAGTGACACACAAAAACTAAACATGTTGTCCTCAAAGTATTTCATCCACACTTAGCCCCTAAATTCATCACTCAATTTTCATCAAGATAGGTCAACATGGACCTAAATATAAATCCCACATAAGGTAGAGTTTCTCAAATATTCTCCACAAATTATCAACGGTGTTATGTCGGCCCAAAATAGACCTAAACACAAAGTCTTCAATAGCTCATACAAATTGTGCTACCTCAAAAGTCAATCTCCCAGAAAATTCTAATTCAACTGACACTCATTAACTTATCTTCATCATTGCAACACAAAATAATTATTCATGAAGAAGAGTGGAATCTCCCACATTGGTACATTGTTTAGAAGATAACTACAATATACAAAGACACATAGTGTTAATTGTATCTTTTTGGAAACTATACAAAATGTCACAAAAACTTGAATGCTACTCTATCTGATGGATTCCAAATTACAGTTATGATTGAAAGAGATTACACCAATGTCTAGGTGAAGTGTGGACCCCAAAATTGATGCACTAGACCATAATAATGACAAAGGAAACACTTATCCAAATTCCTAATAAACCATGCTCTCTAGATCAATTGGAACTATACAAAAGTCATCAAAGATACTTCCCCACTATTCTAGGATGATCATTACAATGTTGACATCAATGAAAAGACTAGATCAACCAATGTATGTACACTTCATGCTCATGTTTCCAAACTAAATCATCAATGATATACTTCCAACTTCCAACAATATCCCCCTTTGTCATTGATGGAAAGATGCATATAAGACAAAAATTTGACAACTTGATTCAAAACTTGTCTCCCCCTTTTACATATAAACTTGTCTCTCCAAAAGGTTTTCCAACCATCTTTCCCAAAATGTAACTATCACATCCAAGTGATTTGATAAAAAAAAAAATCCACTATCTCTCCCCCTTTGACATCAATGGAAAAGGTCGTGAAAAGGCTTGGGATGCATCCCTTAGATATATATATTGAATAGCCCTCAAAAAGAATCTTTTATGTGAAGAAAACTTTGTAATATGCATGAAGGTAAGATTTATCAACTTGAAGATGTAGATCCTTTGAGCTTCTTCATAATAACCTACCAAGTGGATTTTCCTTCTTCCCAAAGTCTTTTTGCATCTATAACAATTTTGCATTGTAATTCAAGTTCTATTAGACACTCTTCTTCTTCTATAGTGTTGGGGTTAAGGTTTATTTTTGATATTTTATGTACACTAGCAAGCGAATTAGATATAGGAGTGTTCTTTATTCTCACTAGATCCCTTAATGTCATATATTGTTATATTGTTTCTTCCCTATGATTTTGTAAAGAAAATAAATTTTCATGCAACTACATAATGTTAGTCCATTTTTTATTGTTCTTGTCTCTTGCTAAATCATAAATATATACTTCACAACCTATTTGAGTTTCAATTGAGTTCATCACATCTTTCATACTTCATGTGTTGTTTGACCATTTCAAGTAGTATGATAGTAAGTTATGTTCTTATTCTTCACAAATTTGAGTATCCTTCAATTCCTTCATAGATTTTTGATGTGCATCTACAAATTTCCTTTCGATATCCTCTAGACTCTTCTCTACAGTCCTTTCTTTTGGTTCACTTCTATCTTGTTCTTTTAATTCGAAGACATATGCTTTCAAAGCATCAACCAAGATTCTAAAATATTATAAAGTAGACAATGATGAATTGATGCTTGTTTTTGGGGTTACCTCTTATAAAGGTTTAATGGATTCATCCATGTATTGTACACTTATAGCTTTGATTCTCATTTCATGCTCATGTTGAGCATCATTTGTGTGTGTCCTTCCTACTTTTATCTTAGTGTCTTCTTGATTCACAAGTTCTTGTTTAATTTCAACTAGGGGAACAACAATGCTCTTCATTTTCTTACATGATCTCCTAGAACTACCAAAGGCTTCAATTCTAGTCATGTCTTCCACTACTTTTGCATAATGAACAACTTCTTCCTTAGTTACTTCATTGTCCAACTTAGAAATCTAAACAATTCTAGGCTCAATTAACTCCATGAAGCAAAAGTCAGTAGAGACAAAGAAACTAATGTCTCATGAGAACCTTTCCAACACACTCTTAGGTATTCTTATCCTTTCATTCATTCTCATCTGAAACATTCCAAAGAATGTTGCAAGAGCATCATCTTGAGCATCTGAACCACCAAAGTTTCTCATGTGATTTCTTATTTGATGTGCAACTAATTACGTACTTGTCCATTCCACTTTCCCAATTACCGATACCTAGACTTCATGAAATATAAAATAAAATAGATTATCAAAGTACCGTACCTAAATGTATGTTTTTCCCCTTTTTGATTTCCTTCAAGTTCTTCATCAAAAAAATTCGGAGTAACTCACATAGGTCATAATCCACACCATTTTCAATCATGTTATGTGCAATGTGAATTGCAGTGGTAGAGACTGTATAGTAATTATTTGGTTGACATAATTTGTGTCCAATAAGCCTTGTAGCATACCAGATGGCCAAATTTCTAACTATGTTCAAGGTGAATTACTTTTCTTCAAGAGTAGCATCTATCTTCTCCATTAAGTCCTTGACCTTGATATATTTTCATCCAAGAACTGGTCTAGAGGACCACAAACTAATTACATCACTAATAGGTTCATTGATTTTTCAATACTTGCCATCAATCCAAATGGATTCACTATGAATTCTACTTAATAACATTATAATGTACTTTTTAACTTCAAACAATGGGAACTTCTGCCACACATCCAATTTCCTTTCATTTGGGGTTTTGTATTCTAGTTTTAAGGTACCATCATTTCATTCCAATTCTCTTGTCCATAGAACACATAATTCATTATTGAAAACTTCTATTTTCCCATAAATGTATGCATTGATATCCTTAGTTGGTAAAACTCCAAAGGGAGTGCAAGAAAATGCACCCATTAGATCTTCCAATAGAACTTTTCAAGAATGCCACTTCAATTCACATTGCAGTCCCTGAGACATTTATAGCCTTTGGTCCTTCCAGTACATCTAAAATGCTTTCAAATAAAACTTCCAGAAAACTAGGAGCACACAAAATACCTCTTAAAATTTCTCAGTGAAAATTAGGTTTTTGATGATCTGCTACCAAGAGACATGTCAAATCCTTCCACTTCTTCTTCTTCACTTTTCTTCTCCTTCACATGTGTATAATGAAATGAATATGTCTTCCCAAGCATGCTTTTCACTCCTTGATTTGACCCATTTCAGCAATAAATGTTTCATATAAAAAGTTGGTAAGATTCAGAACATTGTATGGACAGTCAACTTTTAGAAGCTCCACAAACTTTCGCATTAAAATATTTTCTCCTGCAATTTTCACCAACATATCCTCCATATTCTTCTCATCGTATCTCTTCATTTCTATCCATGACACATCATATCGGCAAGGGGACTATATTATTTTCAGTAAATCTCCCTTTAAGCCATAGCTCTAGGCTTAGTTATCAAAGTAAACATTTGCACTAGTGATAGGTATGAATTCTATTGTTTCCTAAATCTCTTCTTTCTTTCTCACTAATTTTTCCATTTCCTTCTTCACTTCATTTGGATCAACTTTCTTGACTGATTCATCCATTTTGAGGGATCATTCTTTCTTCTGTTCTTTTTTATGCAAGATTTTGTAATATGTTTGAGTTTGTTGCAATTATAACATACAACCTTTTTTGAATAATATGACTTCCATTTAATCTTGTTCTACACTGGTTAGCCTTATGTCCAAATACATTGCATGTGGTAGAGTATTCATTGAATGATCTAGCAGTATTAAATCTAATCATCATCTGACTTATGCACTTAGTAGCTTTATTTCCAAATTTCTTGCATACAAAATATTGTCTAGAAAAGGATCCAACATTCTGATTCATTCTACCTCTACATTCTGTAGCCTTATGTTCAAATTTATTGCATGCAAAGTAAACACCATTAAAATATGGGTTCCTTTGAGCATTTGGTTGTCTAATATGGAGTTTTCTAGCATTGCTTCTCTGATTCCAAAAATTGCCATAGTTCCTCTTGCCTTCAATTTTTCTAGATTCACTTGTCTTCGTTGAATTAGATGTTTGATATTCTTTAGGGATTTCTCCTCTTTCAAGTCCCAAACCACCTTTATCTTTAGATTCTTTTTGTCTAGCAATTAACTCATCAAGCATTGTAGAACTTGTCTTAAATTTATCCTCATGAATTCTTCCATTCTCCAAATCTGCTCTCAGATTTACCACTTCCTGTTCAATTCTAGTGCATTCATTAGTCTTTTTTTGTATTATTGCATTCAAACAATCCTCAATTTTCTTCTTTTATTCCACTTGTATTTTTAGTCTGGTGATGTCTTCATTTGCTTTCTTCAATTGTTCATTAACTTCTCTATTTCTTTGTTTAAATTTCTTGATCTTCTCTCTTAGCTTCTTGATGAATTTGTTCACCTCTTTTAGATTTTTCTTTAGATTTCCATTTTCATTTTCAATTTTATTTAAATCTTCAAGTGCATATTTGAGTTCTTCATCCTTGTCTAGTACACATTTTTCTTCCATATATTCAATTGCATAAATTTATTCCAGAGTAGTAGGGTACTTCCTATTAGCCATATGTTCAAACTCCAAGATCTTCCCAAAGTGGTCAAGCTCCTTCTAGGGAACCAAGCTCCAATACCAATTATTGATCATCCAGAATACTAAGAGGGGGGGTTTTAAACAGGTGCAATAAAACTGAGATGGGGGGTGAATCAATTGTCACACAAATTCAAACTTAAAACTTTATCACTTATCAAATCTTCAACCACACAACTCTGTTATTAAATATGAGCATGGAACACAAATAACAGAAAGTAAATCAACACAATGAACACCATATTTTTACATGGAAAACACAATAAGGGAAAAACCATGGTAAGGGTTAACTCACAATATAAAGATTATAAACTAAATACAAAAGCTCACTGCCCAAAAGAGGACTTACTGCCCAAATACAAAGGCTCACTGCCTACAAAGGACTCACTATCCAAATACAAAGGCTCACTGCCTATAAACGACTCATTGTCCAACAAGGAGGCTCGCTACATACATATACAAAAAAGAACAAAAGATTCACCATAGCAATTAAAGCACATTCGTAGGATTACAAAAACCTTCAATTCACTACCTTCAGCACACTGAAAATATTCTATCACAACTCACTCACACACACTTCTACTCTTATTATTTGTGGCACACTTTCATCACTTTGCATCACACTATCATACAATTCTTCACAACTCGCCTTGCTTTTATACCATTCTCAACCTTAGAAACATCTACCAAGGTTGGCCACAATACATCGTTTCATAAATTTAAATTAGTTTGGCAACTGTAAGTTCCTATGGTGGAAAGGAATAAGAGTGGACCAATAAAATTATTTACTTGAACCATCTACATGCTTCCTTAATTGGATTTTATTCTACAAATGAAGTGTAAACACCAAGTCAAAAAAACCTAATGAAAACACAAATTATCAATGATGCACATGCTTCCAACAAGAAGATGACACACGAATGACCCAACATGCTTCATTATGCATGAGAATACATCTCAAAATCTTCCAAATACATCTGCAGAAAAATTAACAGACTTCAAACATTGAACTCCTTTCACCAGTCAATCCAAGCTATGTAGACACACATAAAAATGCTAAAACATGATTTTTGGATCACCAAACTCCAAACCTCTTTACCAAAGCATAGGAAAGACCTTCACAATACATCTCCCAGATCTGCATGATTTGAAACAAAGTAGTGGAGAACTGTGAAGAAAACATATTTCTCCCAATCCACAGAACACTGACTCTGTCGATTGAACATAGATACCGGTGGACACAACTTTCACATACCATCTCACCAAAAATTGAAACTTAGACTATATCATCATCAAATCATCATCAAAATTCCTTTAGATCTGCATAGGCATAGGATCAACATAGGAGAAATGTGGAGCATATACCAAAGCACATACTGAACACACTCAACACTCTGACTTCTCTTCTTAATTAATTTTCTCAAAATTCACTTGGAAACTCATCACACCAACATGTCTACAACACCATAAAGGTAGGTCCATGTACTCACAACATCTCAACCATACATGTACAATCTACAACATACTGAACAATGTTGACATCAATGACAACATTAATGACAACACCACCAAGCAAGCTCATACTTGCAACAATCTCCCCCTTTTCATTGATGGAAACACATAACCTTTTCTCCCCTTTTGACATCAATTACAAATAAAAACTACTTTGATTACTCCCCCTTAGGAGTACACTCATACTGCAACAATGAAAAAAAAATCTACTCCCCTTACGGAGTAGACCCATCAATCAGTCCAAGTAAATGAAGAATCTGTGAATTCACTGGACTGATGCACCTTCATGTGCACCTAGTTAGGATTTCCAATGACCCCCAACTTCTCTCTAAGATGCTTGAAAGTATCCTTCAAAAGAGCCTTAGTAAATATGTCTGCAATCTATTCCTTTGTAGTTACATATTCCAATCTGACCTCATTCTCCAACACTTTCTCTCTCAGAAAATGATACTTGATAGATATGTGCTTCATTCTTGAATGCATAACCAGATTCTTCGAAATGTGTATTGCACTTTTATTATCACAAAAAATAGAAATAGGTTCATCATAGAAAACACCAATGTCTTTCAGAGTTTTCTTCATCCACAGAACTTGTGTATAGAAAGATGTGACAACAATATATTCAACCTCTATAGTGGATAAAGAAACTGAGTCTTGCTTTCCACCAAGAAAGAAAGCACCACCATTAGTACTCTTTCATTCATCTACACATCTAGCTCAATCAACATCTATATAAGCACTAAGGGTGAAATCATTACTCTTAGGGTACCATAGTCCATAATTCGGTGTGCCTTTAAGATATATAAATATTCTTTTTATAGCCATAATATGTGATTCTCTAGGATCTTCTTGAAATATAGCAACCAAACACACTACATGCATAATATTTGGTTTGGTAGCAGTAAGGTACAACAGTCCTCCAATCATGGATCTATATTTTCTCTAATCAGTCTTAGCAGATTTATCATCCTTGCTTAATGTACATCTAGTTACCATAAGGGTACAAACTAGTTTAGAATCCTCCATCCCAAACCTTTTCAACAACTCTTTCATACTTGGATTGTGAAAAAATATCCCTTTGTCAATTTGATTCACTTGTGGACCAAGGAAGAAATTCAATTCACCAATCATAGACATCTCAAATTCTTTTTGTATTTCTCCAAAAAAAAAATTACACATGCCTTCATTTCCTCCAAAAATGATGTCATCAACATAAACAACTACAATCAAAATCTTATTACCTTGCAATTTGAAGTAGAGGTTGATGTCAGCATAACCTTTGTTGAATCCTTGCTTTACTATATATTTGACCAGTCTTGCATACCAAGCTTTGGGAGCTTACTTTAATCCATACAACACTTTCTTCAATTTACAAACCATGTTCGGCTTGTCAGACACCTAGAACTCTTCAGGCTGCTCCATATATACTTCTTCCTCTAACTCACCATTCAAAAAAGTTGACTTAACATCCATCTGATATACCTTGAAGTTCTTGTGTACAAAAAATGCCAAAAACATTATGATAGCTTCCATTCAAGCCATAGGGGAAAATGTTTCCTCAAAATCTATGCCTTCAACTTGTGAATATCCTTTTGCATACCAATCTTTCCTTATTCCTTACTACTTCTCCATTTTCATTTAGTTTGTTTTTGAATACCCATTTCGAACCAATCACATTCTTGTTCACAAGTCTAGGGTCTAGTTCCCATGTCTAATTCTTCTTTATCTGTTGCAATCCCTCTTTCATAGCTCCCATCCAAATTTCATCTTCACATGCTTCCTTTACAAATTTTGGTTCTATTTTAGAGAGTAAACAAAAATTTACCTCAGCTACAACTTTGCTTCTTGTCTTTACACCTTCACTCTTGTCTCCAATTATCTGATCTTCTAGATGATTCTTCTATACATATTTAGGAGTCCTAATAATAGGTTCCAGTTCATTCTCTTCTTCTTCTTCCACTTCTTTTTCTTCTTCTTCTTCTTCCTTCTCTTTATTTTCTTCAAGTATATGTCTACAGATAGGACCATCAGGTTCAACTTCACTTATCTGAATAGGTCTGCGTATGTCTTCATCAACTTTCACATTACCACTCTCAATAATCTTCCTTAATCTTTTGTTAAAGCATTTGTATGTCTTGCTAGTGGTAGAGTAACAATGAAATATTCCTTCATCACATCTAGCATCAAACTTTCCAAGATTTTCATCATCTCTTTTAATATAGCATCTGCTTCCAAATACCTTAAAATATTTCATAGTAGGAATCTTACCAATCCATAACTCAAATGGTGTCTTCATGTTGTTGTGTTTGATCTAAACTCTATTAAGAACATAAACAATAGTATGTATCACTTATCTCCAAAATACATCTAGTACATTAGATTCTTTCATCATAGTTATAGCAGCTTCATGTACTGTCCTATTTTTTCTTTCAACTACTCCATTATGTTGAGGGGTTCTCAAAGTAGAATATTGTGTTTTTATGCCATGCATCTCACAAAATGCATTAAATTCACCAAAAGTGAATTCACCACCTCTATTTGATCTTAAACATTTGATTATCAAATTTACTTCATTCTCCACTCTTGCTTTGAATACCTTAAACCTATCTAGGGCCAAATTCTTTTCTCTAAGAAAAGCAACCCATGTCATCCAAGTGTAATCATTAATAAGCAACATGAAATATCTATCACCATTCAGGCTTCCAATCTTAGTTGGACCACAGAGATCAGTATGTACCAACTCCAGAATGCTGGTAGTAGAATATTCTTTTCCTTTAAAGCTACATCTTGTCTCCTTCCCTAGTTAGCAACTTTTGCAGATAGCATTAGCAAGTCCTTTGATTCTAGGTAGTCCTTGAACTATTTCCTTTTACTAATCTTGACCAAGTTATCAAAGTTCACATGTCCCATTCTTCGGTGCCATAACCAACTTTCACTAATATGAGATACAAGATAATGACCATCAACTCCTTTTAGCTGATAGATGTTTCCATGAGTTCTTCTTCCAATAGAAATCATATCTCCATTTCTTAATCCTTATTCTGATTTCACAAGTATTGTTCTAAAACACAAGCTTAAAGCCATTGCTACACATCTAACCAACACTCAAAAGATTATGCCTCAAACCCTTCACATAATATACATCATCGGTGCTATGCAATCCATCAAAATTGATTAAACCTTTACCACATATCTTAGCTCCTGAATCACCACCGAACATGACTAAACCACCATCATATTTTTCAAGTTTAGTGAACTTACTCTTATCTCTGATCATGTGATTTGAGCATCCACTATCAATTACCCAGTGGTATTCATCCTATCTTGCATGAAATGTGGTAACTAGAGTACCTTCCATCCTATTCTTATTAACTTCCAAAGCCCTTTTTCTTAAACACTTTCCAGGGTTAGTGGATACAAATTTATTTTCCAAAGATAAGAACAAGCATTAACTATTATCAACCTCATTTTCAGATTCATCATCAGAAATACCTACCTATTCCTTAACATAGTATAGCTTCTTATACTTCTTATCCTTCCTATCCTTATCCTTATAATCTGTATTCCTTTTATGTGCAACTCAATTCGTCTAATGCCCACATTTTTACATATTAAACAACCTATCAAATTCACGTCTTTACTAATTTTGCAACAACAACAAAAAAATTGTTTACTTGAAAGACAAAAACAATCTTAATTCACTACTTACAACTATAGTAAATGATCACACTAGTTAACAACAAAGGTAGAAAATATTTACTATTGTTAGCAATAGAGACTACTAACATGGGGTTGGCTTAACGCACCTCTTACACACTCAAGCACCTCTTGTATTCCAATGCATCATGATATCCTCACTCCTAACAAATGTACCTACATGGTCTATAAGTCTTGGTGCATACATAAGATCAATGATTTATTAGTACATGATATCCACAATAAGTGATATGGTTACATAGCTACACAAGTCAAATGGAGGTTTACAACATTGAGAGAGAAATACAAGTCCCAAAGCAAGACTCAAGAGACAATCATAAGGGCCCAACCTAATTCCTTGGGGGCTCATCTTTGACGGTCTTGCCTATGTATATAATTCGCAGAGGAATCATACTTTGACTAACTGGACTTCAACCATCTCACCCATGGTTGGATGACAAAGGGATATAATTTCCAACTCAAAATCATTGACTCCAATCACAAACCACTAACACCTCTCCCATAGTAAATTTAGGAACAACAGTTCAAGGTTAGGGATTGAGACTAGATTCACAAAGGATTTCTCAAGGGTTTTCTAAAAAAATTTGAGTTTTCTTCAACTCATTTAACTTACCCTCACATTGTATAAGCACTAGGTTAGAAAAGGTGATTCAACCTCATTCATTCTCATAACACAATAGCATTGATAATAAAACAATTTTCACTGGAGGACTCTTAAATCAATAGGACTCAGATTATAGGATTTACAATATCCCCAGTATCACTAGTCCATACTATAACAATGGAAATACAATAGTTAAAGGTTAAAGATTATGGATAGACCCAAATGACACACACAACTATCATGAAACATTGGAGATGATTTTCCTCAATTTAGCTTGACCCAATGCACACAAGGTGCCAAAAGAATCCACACATTCCAAAGCAATTTATAATGGTTGAAGCATACCCCTAACACATATTCCTTTACATTAATAAAATAGAACAAGGTAATAAAATAAATTACATCATTTAATCCAATTTTAATAACTCACTACAATACATAAGCATTGACATCATATTATAGACTCTCACAAAAAATCTGACAATAAAACAAACATGTAACTATAAATTGACTAGAGTTGTAATTATTTCTCCTTGCTCCTTAATGAACACTTTAGCGTTTAAGTTATCAAACAAAGTCTAAAATTCCCTATAAATAGGATGTCATCATGCAAAGTTATTGATATAAGAAAATTTTATTGACTTATCATGTTATGCATATTAAGAGAAAATAACTACCAAATTTGAGAACAATAGTGTAGGTGGACACTGATTATGTAGAAAACATGAACAATACTCAAGCACACACAAACACTATAATTCTATAACCATCTACTATCTTAATTGTTGAAGTGTATCTAATTAAGAAATAAAATTTGATAATAAATTTGATCATAACAACTTTCAGCTTGTTGATCACCACAAAATAGATGATACTAAAACAGTGATAACTTTCACGATTCTAAACCAAATTTTAAACTTTAATATGATTTGGAAAGGGGAAAGACCAAAGATTAAAATGCAGAAATCATTTACCGTAAATCTCAATTATGTGAAAGCAGTTTTTTCTGCAACATAACACTCTCAATCATCCAAAACAATAGTTGACAACATAATAACAACCTGAAACCATAATTCTAATTTCAAAGTTTAATTAAATACAAATTTATTTAGGTTAATAAATATTATTCTTTAGTAATGCTTATTCACCCCAGATAGGAGTTGATTACAATATTTTTATGTTTAAGAACAGTGCAACACAATCTCTATAATGCTTGAGTACAACATTATGTTCTTCATGGTTAAAATCACAATATGTTTAAACACCTGAAAAAAAGTTGTGAAACCACATATAAAATCTATTGGCATACATGCAAAATATTAAATCATGGACGGGGCAGGAAAACTGCAAGATAAGTATGAATGGTTTGTTAAAAGGTTTAAGAAATTCAAAGACTTTCCATAACTTTTACTTGAATAGAAAAAATAAAAGAACTTCTAGAACAAGATTAACCACTCATCAAAGCATAATTACAAGCATATTTTTATCCGTTAATTTATGCTAATAATATTTTAATAGACAAGCATGAAGAATTATGGACTCATCTTTATGTGATCTATTTGACTTAACACATCAATAAACTAACAACTTATGAAATACAATGATTTTATTTCACTATTTTATAACAAATGAAAACATAAATAATAATTTGCAATCGTTCAACAAATCATACTATGTACCAAATAACATGCACATTCAACCTATAAATCATCTACTATTTATTTTCATTTGAATTAATATTGGGAAGACTAACAAGTATGTGAGTTGAAATATTAACACCCTCTCATGATATTGTGAACAATCTAAGTTTAGCATCTTTAAGTTCTTATTAAGATTGAAATCTAGATGTCTAAAAATAAACACAATAAGACTATTGTTAGATTTGCAAGTATAAATTGAGTGATTTACCACCAGTGTAATTGTATCAAATGCAATGTCTTCTAAAGATATAATAATTACAGTAACTCCTTTTAGATTTGCAAGTATAAATTGAGTGATTTACCACCGATGTAATTGTATCAAATGCAATGTCTTCTAAAGATATAATAATTACATTAACTCCTTTTAGATTTGCAAGTATAAATTGAGTGATTTACCACCGATGTAATTGTATCAAATGCAATGTCTTCTAAAGATACAATAATTACATTAACTCCTTCAGCAGGAAAAGTATACCAACATTACTTGACAAGAAGTCATTAAAATAAACAACAACATTACAGTTTGACTACCAAATGGCAAAAGAAAGAAACAAAAACATTGAGGTATCAATCTAAAACTTAGCTTAATTAGATTTTGGTCAGATTCATCTCATTCATCCCAGCTACAGAGAACTGCTAGAAAATCATATTTTGGTAGTCTTATGCAATGAAAAACAATAGCTCCATTTACAACAAATCAACATATTTGGCTTATACAGCTTCTCAAACAGCAAAAGGACATGTCATGAAAGGATTCCTAAGCAAGGTTTCATACTTACCATTTCCAAAGAGGCACAAAAACATTACTATAAATTTCAACCAAGAGAGAACTTGGGACCTGCGTATTCCATCTTCCTCTAACGTGCATATTCAGTAACAAAAGTAATGAAGTATTCTAGGAATGCAAGCATGCAAATAAATTATGTTTCTATTTCTACCTTGACCAATCTATATATATATATATAAGAGTAAATAAAAATTAAAATAGAACAACAGGTGGAAACAAATTTTATAAAAAAAAATTCTTGAAAAAAAAATAATCATAGCATGTATAAAGTATTTTCAAATAAACCTGAAAAGAGACGTACTTTGATGGTTTTAGAGTATATTAAAATGAAAATTACTGTCAATATCAACATAATGGGCACATTTAGGTTTTAACATTACGACATTTTTTACCCAAAATTACTATCAAGATCAACATAATGCAAATAGTTAGGTTTTAACATTATGGTAAGGCACAACAATAGGTGCACAACCAAATACATAATGATTAACAATTAACAAAAGACTTGAATGAAAAATGTTGAAGCATAAACAAAGCACGTGATTTACTTGACAAGAATTCCTCAAAAACAACTATAAATCTCAGGGGGCTTCTGATAATGGTGTCCCATTAGATATACAAAATGGATTTGTTGAAAAGGTTGCAGAAGCTTCCAAGCAAACACAATTGACATGTGTAAGGTCAAATCTGTACCCTTTATTACCTCTACCTAAATGGGAGCTCAAATTCAAAGAACAGAAAAAAAAATTAAAAAAATAACCAAATGACACATCCACAGACAAATCCTCAACATAAAACACAGTAAGGCCATGGCAAGCGACTTACGTCAAGATTATTCCATGTTGTTGAAGACCAAGGGGAAAAATTCGTAGGGTAGATGATCAAACGTTGAGCAGAAATTTAACTTCCATCTCTGTGCAGGCATTGAAAATGCAAGTGCACTAGTAGACATGTAAGCATAGTCTCGACACTAAACTCCTCCTCCCCCTTTATTATTATTATTATTTTTTAACTTTTGAAAGAGGGAATAGACGTCCATCGAAGTGTGTATGATAGAAGGATTTTTGACAAATGTTATCGTTGCAATTGCCCTGTTTGACATGTGTGCATAGAAAAGACTAGTGAACTGTTTGAAAAAATACCTCAAAGAAGTATGGTAATTGGAATGCAATGAATGCAGGATATGTGCGGGAGGAATTACTTGAAAAATCATTTGGCAGTGTGTGCAACAATCTTCATACAAACTACTTTAACTTCCTCCACCTACTTTTATGAGATATGATCTATCTTAATGATTATCATTTAACCAATGGCCTTTTTTCGCATTCTAGTAGCAGTTCTTACTTACTGTGAGAATAAGATCAAAACACATAATAGGTGGGGGAATGTAACCAATAGGAACCTACTTAATTAGTTGATTTTGTGTAGAAAATTATTTTAATTTATCAATCATGGTTTAGCTTATTTTTCTTCAAACATATGTCATGGAGTCAATTAACGAGATCAACCAACTTAGTTCTATCGTAAATAACAATGGATAGATGCACATTTGAACTGGTCGCCACCTAAGCATTAGGCAAGGAATAGAGGAGGTGGTAAAAATATCATGCCCCCTTTGATTTAATTTAATTTTATTTATTTATTTTAACATTGAAATTTCTTTTATCATTTATAATGTCACTTATTTAACCTTAATATAGTGATATCTTTTGATATTAACAATTTTTTTTTCTCCTTAATGTTAATATTATCAAAGAATATTAACATTAATGTTATTTTATCATTTCATATTATTAACATTTTCTTAACTCCCGTGCCAACATTATTATCGATAATAATTTTATTGACATTGATATCATCATTTTTATTTCTTACTTATATAGTTATGGCTCCAAATGCTAACAAAAATAATTAATAATATTTTCATTCAATTTTCCTCATTTTTCATTTAATAACAATTTCTTCATACATACCATATTACACCCCCTGCCTTTTTTCCTCTGAAATAATAATAATCTCTTAAATGTGGTGTTAGATACTCTATTATTAACTATTAAGATGTGTTGGAAGGTATAGTTGTCACATAACCAAAGGAACTAAAACAATGGAACAATTTTTTTTTTAAAAGAACATAATAACTTACTTAAGTATTCCAATATAACAATGTATTAAGTTACACAACTAGTTCCATTGGGGTACACGAGGTGACATCACTACACTAACCCATAACACGATAATAAGATAACAATAATTAAACAGTTACATAAATCTATTCATTCCCAACTCATCATTTAAAATATCCATTAAACAATAACCATATTAATACCATATGCACATATGACAATACATGTAATTATAAAGATATAAAGTGTTACATATTTTGATAGATACAACATAACATAACCAACTATTACAAGTGACAGTTCTTGAATAATTACAAGGCCTGAATATACATTACATCCAAATGATGGAAAAATACCTCTGTCTAAACATACATCTCAATAACCACATAACCAAATTACATCGAGGTCATCCCAACACACGTGGGAGATGATACATCCATAAATACATTACATCTGGGGTATACATACATCTGGTACAAAGAATTACTGGATCATCAACATCCACCAAAGAGCCCTGCAATAAAAGATACATCTGCAACAGAAAGGGGAAACCCAACGGGGTGCGAAGCACGTTCCACCCAACCACCCCCATGCTGAGAGTAGACAAGGAAGGGTCCCCACCAAGCACGTCTAACAATAACACAAAACTAACTCCAGATAGACAACTAAACATCAAAGACCACTTAGAAACTCAACAATGACAAATCCAAAAGGCACAATAGTAAACCACTTCAGAACGTAGCAACAAGTCACAATCACAACATCAATGAAGCTCAATACATGATATCAAAGACTGCTTCCAACAATAACCAAAGACAATCAATAAAATCACTTCCAGAGGACTTCAGTAAATCAACACAATAGAATGTTAGATGAGAGTGTCATCGCATGGTTTCACATGGATTCTCCAGACAACCTATCACAAGGTGCACCTCCATCTCTATATGGATTCTCCAGACAACCAATTAAGGTGCCGCTTCCATCTATGGTTCTCCTGACAGCCTATCTCAAGGCGCCGCTCCATAGGGTTACTCATGCTGAGTCATTAACCTTTCGCGGAAGACAAGGTAATGACCTTGCCAACCACGGCCTTCTCAGTCCCCTTTAGTCTATGATAGCACTAACAGGTGGACGAGGCTTCACAATTATCTTGTTAATGTTTAATCCCCACCCGTGGTTTATTACTTAAGTTATCACTGATTAATCTAACTCTATGTGGGTTACCCTGACAGCCCCTTTGTGCGTGGCCCCCACTAGAGCCACTCTCTCTAGACACTCTAGCACAAGAATATCCAACTCTCAGGATTGTATCAACAAGGAAACCAACCAATCGATCAACTAGGCATAATTCTCTCACCTTAATCATAAATATAACGTTCACATACGGTACAATCCAAATGTACATTAACATCACATCCAAGGCCAATCATAAGAACAACATCAAACCACAAGATTGAATAAAGACAATAACAACCACTCCTCTGGAAGTCCTAAACACATTTTAGGTTTCTATAACTGAACAAGCTAATTCTACAGTTTTCCTACGAGACATAACTCAAACAAAAGAAAAAATCACAATAGGTTCGATGAAGACTCAAGAGTAAGCACACAATGCTACACAATTAATTTCAAACATAATCCATTAACTCAAAAGAATCTGATTTAATTCAACTCACATGACATATTCCTAATTTGCACAACTACATTAGACATTGAAATTTCTCCAGTTCTTATCATATTAAAATCATCTTTACAACAAATAACTTTATTACACAATGTCCATATATAAAATAATCAATTAATAAAATTACTATAATCATATTACAAAAATTTATTTTATAAAACAAATTCAAATAAAATCATATCCGAATAATATAAAAATAAATCAAATTAAAACTCAATATATATATATATATTAAATAATATATAATATATAATAAATATATATTAAATAATATATAATAAATATATATTATATAATATATAATATATATATATATATATTAATACATATATATATAAAAAGTAAATAAACAAATCGAAACCCATTTAAATTTAAAAACGAATTAAAAACATTAAATTTTTTTTTTAATAGCAATAATAAATAAAATGAAAAAAAACATCACAGCCGCTGTCGACCTGTGGTACACAGTACCACAGTCGACAGGCTATGGCAGGCCGCAGTATGCAGCCCAATCGGGTTGCGCCCAGCAGCCTCAGCTACTGTGCGCAGTCGATGGTGCTGTGTACATCCAGCACCTTGGGCCATGGGCGGTACGGCCGCTGTCGGCCGCCGGCCCCCCACATAAAAATTTTATTTTAAATTTTATTTAATTTATATGAATATAAATTCTTAATAAATCCGTTCACAATAAAGAACACATATTTCAAAAAGAACAAAAAGCATGCATTTATTTATTTATTTTTAAATATATTTTATTCTACACACAATTTTTGAAATCCCAAACCATACAGTGATTTACACAACCAAAAGTTTTTATAACAAGAATAGTATAAGTCTATATATATATATATAAATTTATTTCTCTCTCTCTATATATATATATATATATTCATTATTTATATATATATAAAGAAAGGCTCATAACAAAACATAAAAATAAATAGTTTTCTGACAAAGATCTGGGTATATAAACTGAAAAGATAATAAAATAGTTTTATTTCCAAAACAGTATTTGCAAATAGAAGTTATGCAATAAATTTTATTATATTTTATTTAATATTTGCATAAACGAAGCTATTAAAGTTTATAAATTTAAAACATAATCATTCCAATGATTCAGACAAAAGTAATAACATATGTATGTTTAAATTTTGTATAAATGTACATATAACCATATATTTAATCAAAAAATTTAGAAAAATAATATAATAACAGATTTTCAATAAACCAATACAGATCTGACATGCAATTTCAACCTTCAATCTAATTTTTATTTCAAACAATAATTTTCACTACTAAGTTAAAGAATTTTAGAACAGATTAACTAATGTTTTCAACAGAAGATTCAAGGGTTTCATTCAAATAAATTTCCAAACCATAAATCTTCTTTCTATAAGTTTTTTTTTTCAATACACAGCCAACAGATATTAATCAAAGCACAACAAAATAATAATAAATAACAAAGGAAAACCTGG
Source organism: Sequoia sempervirens (assembly GCA_007258455.2). Lineage (NCBI taxonomy): Eukaryota > Viridiplantae > Streptophyta > Pinopsida > Cupressales > Cupressaceae > Sequoia > Sequoia sempervirens. Next base: position 54,653 of record VDFB02389500.1, read on the forward strand.
AGTCCTTCGTCTGAAGAAGAATCCCTTCTGTAACCTTTCGAATTCCTCCTGCAGTTCCTTCTCGATCGCCTCTTGCAACTCTCTTTTCGAATCTATCTATCTTCAAATCAATTATTTTCTCCAAAGTTTTTCAACACAAATTCTTTTCTTTTTATTTTTTATGTTTCTTTTCCAGATCCAAAAACCACATAGTAGAACTTTTGTGTGTACAATAACTCCCTCCAGAAAATAATAAAAGAATCAACAAAAACAATAAAGCTTCTCTGCTTTCTTTTCTCAAAAAGCCTCCCCCTTATTGGTCCTTTTTCCAGCTTTTAAAAGCACACTTATCTACAATTTTTAATTAAAATAATTTATTTAATCAAGATATTATCTCCATATGATTTTCTAATTTAATATTAATAAAAAGATAATATTTAATTATCCTTATCATTTTAATTTAACTATTATCAACAATATTAATTTAAAATAATTATTTACTCTTTTAATAAATTAAATCACTTTTTAATTTACTATATATTTAAATTTAACATTCTACTAACTCACAATTAAATCAAAACAACTAGACAACTTTAATCAATTTATTTTATAAAATAAGGTTAATTAAATAAACATGAACCATAATAAAATGAATACTTCAACAATCAAACTACACAATCAACAAGAATGAAACTTCAATCATAACACGACTCACAACAGACGACGGACTTGGGACGGGGACACTTCCAAACCTACTCCCTTTTTCAACTTTTTACCCGTTGGGTTAATTTATTGCTCGCCCTGTCCTGCCGAAGCAGGTGGAAACGAGACTTAATCCTGCAATCCTGCATCCAAATAAACGTCAAGTAGCACATGTATATATATAAAATTAAACATCCTATCGTGAGAAGGAATTTCAGTGTAGCAGGGCACTCGTGAACGAGTGATGCTACATTGTCCTCTCACCTAATCTATTCTAACAATTTACAATATCAATAATAAACTAACATTTCTAACCAAATTGATCATAAGATAACATGATACTTAACTACTGCATCATTACTAATCATTAAACCATTTCATTATAAAATAATACTGAATTCAAATAACATAATCACCATAGGATTATCACATCGACATATAAAACATTAGAGAGAAAGCATTGCATGATAAAATAATCCAAACCCTACATACAGAGTATCATAAATTGTAATAATAATATCAATTGTAGCAATCAACTAAACTACGCAACCACACACACCAAATCGATGAATCAATCACCATCACAATTCAGTATCACACTAACATATAAAAGCAAACAATAGTAGTAAATAGTATCAGAAACATGTGGGTATTACAATAGTTATGATGATATCATCTAGCAATATAAATTAGAAATCACGAGGCAATGGATGGTTGAAGCCATCGATTTAAGAGTGTTATCAAGTAGTGTAAAGCTAGTAATAGTTTACAAAATAATAATAATTCTTGTAAAGTTATTAGGAAGTAGAGATTAAAGATGTGAATATATGAAAGATCTCTATTGGTTACAACTACGAGTGGAGAGTAAAATTTGTAATCATTTAGAAAATAATCATTTCAAAACCCAATTGTAAGTTGACTAAATAGAACTTGGGTCGATGGTATACCTTACCACTCTCTCAATCACATCATAAAATAAGTCAAATATTTTACAATGCTTCCTTAATAAATTTTACAACAATAAGAGATATAATTAAATATCCTCTAATAATATTCATCTAACAAACAAGTCCCACTTATAAAAAGCAATAGGTAAGATATTAAGTTCCTCCAACAACACCTCAATAATATGAGATTGTCACAAGTATAAATCTATTACTCATCCATAAAGATAACATAATTACATAATGAACATATACAAGGGATCAAGGTATAAACCTCACTAATAATAAATATAATTAGGGTGTGAAGCCAACCACACAATAAGTGGTACTAAGTAATGCCACAATAATATTTGAAGAACTCCAAGCCCAACTATGGACATAATCCTCTAATCTCCTATGATTCTATTATCAATTAAAGAAGGGGATTGAACCTAACATCAGATTAAACCACTTTCCTCCCATCCCTTAGTCAAGTTTAAAATCAACATCTGAAATCTAAAGGCGTAGAGCAATACCATGCTAATTATCATCTTATTTAGTTAATTTCCTTATTAGCATATGAGCTTAGACATGAAACAATAGATCTAATTTTCCTAAAATAAATAGAATATAATTTGTAATTTCGATCTTCAACAATATGCACATCCCAAATAATTCTTTAAAGAGAACCAGTCTTTAACCACATGTCTTTTCCTACATAAAATACACATAAGAGCTTAAGGACATGACCAATCCAAATATGACCATTAACAAATACTTTTGCAGCTATTGAAAAAAAAAAGGGCCTTACAATTCAGACATCTTGAAGCATAATGACCAATATTACCATAACTAAAGCATTTAAAGGGTAACATAACTTTATAATTTATAGTACCTTTCTTCAACTTCCTGGTGAAGTTAGCTTCCAACTCATCAACAACATCACTATCCGGTTCCTCCTCGATTTTCATTGCCTTAAATGTCATTTCTGTCTTTTCTTCTATTTTGTTATATTTCCAGAACTTTCTCAATTCAAATGCTTGTAGGGTGTCGAACAAGTGTTCCAAGGTGTACTTCTTAGGGTCATACATTTCTTCAATCACCGAGATCTTGTCGTTGTAGTATTCTGGTAGGGTGATCAGGATCTTCTCTATTATGTCTTCATCTACTAGCTTTCCTCCTTGATTTCTAACCTCATTTGCAGTTTGTTCAACCCTATAAAAGAAACTTGTAAATTCTTCACCATCTTCCATTTTCAGGTTCATAAACCTATGCTTTGCCACTAGTCACTTTGTCAATTTCACTTTTTCATTCCCTTCATACATATCTTCCAGCTTCTTCCAGACATCATATGCAGTATCCAAAGAATTAACCTTAATTCACTCATTTTTAGATAAACCACTACAAATCACATACTTCACTCTCTCATTTTCTTCATAAGTAGAGATCTCATCTACAATATTAACACCACCAAATAGAAATGTATACTTATACTCAATAGCCTTCCAGGTCTTGAAACCAAGAGAGATAACATATCCTCTCATTTGTCCCTTCCAATCTTTGTAGTCAATTCCATCAAACATAGGGATCGACAACTTGTGTGCCATCAAATCTTCCTTAAGCAGTTAAGCTCTACAGCAAGGAACCAGAGCTCTGATACCAATTGGTAAACAGGTGCAAGACAACTAAGAGGGGGGGTGAATCAATTGTCACACAAATTCAAACTTAAAACTTTATCACTTATCAAATCTTCAACCACAAAACTATGTTATTAAATATGAGCATGAAACACAAATAACATAAAGTAAATCAACACAATGAACACCATATTTTTATGTGGAAAACCCAATAAGGGAAAAAACATGGTGAGGTTTAACTCACAATATAAAGATTATAAAATGAATACAAAGGCTCACTACCCAAAAGAGGACTCATTGTCCAAGTACAAGGGCTCACTACCTACAAAAGACTCACTATCCAAATAAAAAGGCTCACTTCCTATAAAGGACTCACTATCCAACAAGGAGGCCCACTGCCTACAAATACAAAAGAGAACAAAAGATCCACCACAACAATTAAAGAAAATTCACAGGATTATAGAAAACTTTAATTCACTATCTTCAACACACTAAAAATCTGCTATCACAACTCACTCACACACACTTCTTCTCTTATGATTTTTGGTACACTTTCATCACTTTGCATCACACTGTCATACAATTCTTCACAACTCACCTTGCTTTTATACTATTCTCAACCTTAGAAATATTTACCAAGGTTGGACACAATTTATTGTTTCATAAATTCAAATTAGGTCGACAACTCTAAATTCCCATAGTGGAAATGAATAAGAGTGGACCAATAAAATTATTTTCTTGAACCATCTACATGCTTCCTTAATTGAATTTTATTTTACGAATGAAGTGTAAACACCACGTCAGCCAAACCTAATGAAAACACAAATTATCAATGATTCACATGCTTCCAACAAGAAGATTACACACAAATGACACAACATGCTTCATTATGCATGAGAATACATCTCAAAATCTTCTAGATACATCCACAACAAAAATAATAGACTTCAAACACTAAACTCCTTTCACTAGTCAATTTGGGCTATGTAGACACACATAGAAATGCTAAAACATGATTTTTGGATTACCAAACTCCAAACCTCTTCACCAAAGCATAGGAAAGACCTTCACAAGACATCTCCCAAATCCACACAATCTGAAACAAAGCAGTGGAGAACTATGGACCAAACATATTTCTCCTAGTCCACAGAACACTGACTCTACCAGTTGAACACATATATCGGTGGACACAACTTTCACATACCATCTCACCAGAAATTGAAACTCAGACTATATCATCATCAAATCATCATCAACATGCATTTAGATCTGCACAGGCATAGGATCAACAAGGGGGAAATGCAGAGCACATACTAGAGTACATACTGAACACACTCAACACTCTGACTTCTCTTCTTGATTAATTTTCTCAAAATCGCTTGGAAACTCTTCACACCAACATATATGCAACACCATAAAGGTAGCTCCATGTACTCACAACATCTCAATAGCATCTCATCCATACATGTACAATCTACAACATACTAAATAGTGTTGAAATCAATGACAACATTAATGACAACACCACCAGACAAGCTCATACTTGCAACAAGGTGTGAATTAGTATTCCTCTAAACCAATTAAATGCAACTCATTCAATTAATTGAATAGAAATATCTACAATGAAGAGAGAAATAATGAATACAACTATGTAGCCTTGAGTTTTTAACTATTTTAATAATGCCAAACAACTAAAATGTGAATAAAAAAACACAAGGAACACCTCAAAAGATTAGCCTAAGGAATTGTTAACACAGAAAAATAGATGAAATTGTCCAAGTGCTTATACCTTCTTCATGTTTATGAATCCCTTGGTTGGCTCTTGATGTTTAAGATCCTTGTGTTCTCCTTTAATGGCTATAGATATGACTAAATGCAAGATTGACAACATGATGAGATGCAAATGTAAATGGCTAAAATGGCTTGGCTAAATAAATGAAAGTACTTGTGAATTGAGTGCTCAAAATGACAGCATAAGGATGCTAAAAATGAATAAGTGTCCTAAATGCCTTAAAGAAGAGGGGGTATTTATAGAGAAATTTTAATTCTCTAGAGAATTCAAGGGTTGAGATTGAGCCACCAAGGTCAAGATGTAGAGCTATGGTGAGTTGAGGACTCACAAGCCCTCACATCTTGACATATGGAATGTGAGATGGCCTAGGATAAGATGATGTGGAAGTGAGGTGGAAGGGAGGTACATGATGTGGAGGAAGGACAAGTACCTTGGGGAGTGAGAAGATTTTCTCAAAAATGAACTTCTTGTCCCCAAGTGAGGATGAAAGTGACGTTTGAAGAATTTTAGAATTCTTCAAAAATCTCCATGGGAAATGAGAAAGTGGTTGGAGAAATAAATGTGAATTAAATTAAAAATTCACATTATTGGGAGAATCTAGTGGATAAGAGAGAGTTTCCAAAAAGGTGGGAATTTTGTCACATGTGAGTGAGGTGACAAGTCAGATGTTCTAGAAGGTGCATGGGGATAAGGTATGCCTTGCAAGGATAAAATGTGAATTAAAAATTCACATAGGGAAGAGAGAGACCTAGGATGAATAAATGTGAATTAAAAATTCACATGGGAAAGAGAGTGAATGCTAAGAAAGACAAATGAAAAGTTGATTAAAAAGGCATGCCAAATGAGGCTAATAAATTTGATTAGGTTGTGCAAGCACATGATTAAGAAAGTTAATGAAATATTAGAGGCAAGTCGGAGATTATGGATGATGTGACATTAATCCCTAATTAAGGGGATGCACATCCCAATCATGAATTAATTAAATTAATTCATATTAGAAAGAGAATATGGAGGGTGCGACAAGGAGAGAGAAAAAGGAAAAAAATAAAATTGATTTTATTCAAAAAGGTTAAATGAATAAATTAAATAAATTGATATATTTATTTAATTTAGACAGGAAAAGGTGGTAATAGTATTTAATTATTGAATTAACTAATTTAGGGACCTTAGGCAAATGATGAAATATTAATTAAATGAGTGATTTAATTAATACTCACCAAAAGGATGAGGTGTATGAGTTAAGGGGATGAATAAGGAGATGAATTTGACCATATGGAAGTGGTCAAATTTGGATGTCTACATTTTTCCCCTCTTTGAAACACTATTAGGATAATATGGTTTCAAACAAAATAAAATGCAGATGACTCTATAGAGGAAGCGACCAAAAAAAGAGATGCTCCAACATAGGGGAGGCCATGTGAGCTGCCCAAATGGAGGGAAGTGAAAGGGGATTCCCCAGTCTCATAGGAGAAGGCTCATGATGAAGGAATGGAGAGAAATGATAGGGTATGCCCCCTCAAGGAAGTGGATGGGGAAGGAAAAAGGGTCCTGGGCGACTTCTTGAAAGTATAACATGGTATATGTCATTGGAAAGAGCACGAAAAACTAAGAAGATTGGCATTTGAACAAAGTCGATCAGACGCACAATTTGTAAATGGCGGCCCTAGGAAGTTAGGGAATCCTATGGCGTATCTGTCCCAGCCCAGGGCATATCCGTCCTGATGCTAAATGTGGTGTATCTACCCTGATGCAAGCTAGGGCATATCTACCCTGGCCCAGGGCATATCTACCCCAACGCGAGCTAGGGTGTATCTATCCCAATGTGGGTTGGGGCATATCTGCCTTGACTCAAGGAATATCTGCTTTGGCATGGGTTGGAGCATATCCACCCCAACGTGGGTTAGGGTATATCTGCCCTAGCACGGACTAGGGTGTATCCTCCCTAGCGTGGGTTGGGGCGTATCTGCCCCACGGGCAGGGGCGCATCCGCCCCACTATAGGGAGGTCCACCCCAACAAGGGCGAAATGGGGAGGGGGGAGGAAAAAGAAACTAAGAGAGAAGAAGAAAAATATGTCCCAAGGCCAAGAAGAAAGTGATCTAATAGTAGAGTGAATATGGATGCAGAGTTTTTGACAGGTGCAGGGTGGATGGATAGTACAAAGTTGCAATTATTATTTGTAGAGCCTTGTACTTATATTTCATTCTATGATTTTGTATATGATGGACATGTACTTTGATGCCATAAATGGACATTATTATGTCATGGATATGTGATGGACTTTTGGATTTTGATATATTTATATGATATATGATATCCCTTATTGACACCATGTTCATGTGTTGGATGGATGATTTGATATATGCATATGTTTTATCTATGATGGCTTATGTGGATGCTTATATGGATGTTATATACATGCAGGATGTGATGTATTATGACTTTATCGATGATGAATTTAACACTTTATGATGCAAGTGGAAATGTATTTGTGAATAGTAGAATGAACCTAATATGTGTGGATCTAAAAATGATAATGCACTTGCAATTGATTTAAAGTTGTAATGAATTAATAATGTGAATGGTAAATTATGAAGGGTAATAACACATTATCATAAGTGTCAATAAGGACTTTACATGAGAAGGGGGGTAGATGTAGGTGTAGTAAAAGTGGAAAATGGGTGTGATCTTGCACCTATCAAGAACCATTAATATCCTGAGAAGAAAACCAAGGGGAAAAGAATTAAAGTTTGCACAACCAAAATCATGAGTCATGGGTTATGAACAAGGGGGGATGAAGGGTACATCTGATGAAATGCAATTATGAATGCAATTTTCCATCTTTGGAGCATTGATTTTTGTTATAGCATAAAATACCAAATACCAAGGTATATGAGACCAAGGTAGGTTGGCATCTAATGCATGAAACAAACACAACAAACAAGGTTATCCCAACACCGTAAAGTCATTGGGACCTTGGTTGGGTCAGGTATTGGAATAACCACAAGCACAAAGGGATGTTCTCAATGTATCATAGGATCCAAGGGATCCCAGTGGGTACTATGTGAGAACAACCCAATAGACAGCAACAATAAATGATCAAGAGATCCCCATGTATTAACTCGTCAAAACACACCATAATATGATGGATCATAGCGGCTTTGATAAGTGATGATAGGGAGCTCAATTAATAAACAAAAACCAAAAGTATGAAAAGATCATAATCAAAGTAAAATTTCCTTTGCCACAGGACCACAAGGATGGATGGGTTGATGTGGTATGTTAGGAAGGATGCATCCTATTGAGACCGATGGTGGATACTAAACTTAAATGACCCAGGTCACACAAGATATTTTTCATTAGCCAAATCTCCTAACACTAGAGGATTTAATTTGTGAAGAACCAGCTAGATAAGGGCATTCCTGATGACATGACACAAGAGACTAGATAGTAGATCAACACACCCTAAAGACCTAGGGGCTCGAGGGCTAATCAAAGATTAGACTTGCCTACTTGAAAGCACAAAGCCCTTATAGTTCAAGAAAATATCATGGATAAAGTGGAAAGAGGACTAATGGAGACTGATGAGGGATGATGAAACAAAGCCTCGGGGGTGGATCAAAAGATCGACCTTGCCTACGTGTAAGCAGAAGGGCAACATAGTTCAGAGACAAACAATTGATGACCGACCATTGATAGAAGTGAAAAAGCAGAAAATGAGGATAGATGATGGGGGAACATCATAGGATGATCTGAAGGCCCCTAGGGTAGACTAAATGATTAGCCTTCCCTACGTGAAAGGATGAGGGGAACGTAGTTCGACAAATACCAAAGACAAATTATGGATAAAGGATGCTAAGATGATTAGGATAAGTGGATAAAAAAGATGAAACTGATACGATGAGACAAGATAGACCTTGTGGATAAGATAGGATTGACGATTATGACACAAATCTCAAGGATGGGATAGTTATTCAAAGCATCAAAATGAATTGGGAGGATGATATGATGGATAGATGAATGATGAGAAATGATAGGAGATTGAAAAGTTGTGTAACAGAAGTAGAAGTGATGGCGATAAGATAGATAGCATTGGATTGCATGGGGAGAGGCCTATAGTCAGATTCAAATGACAAGGGATTATGAGATGGGATGAGGATAAAGATAAAGGGATAGGGGGATAAGGATGGGGGATGGAAGGGATTCTATGATGGATGAATAAGATGATAAGAATGGGGAGATGAAAATGATTTCCACAATGGATAGATGAAGGGTGTCTCCAAGGACTATGTCACAAAGGAAGATAGATTCCTCCACTCTAAATATGTCGTGTATAATGAGGCATGAGGGATGGAATGCGACTAGATGGGAAGAGAAAGGAGATAACCAGATGAGGATCAGATGGGTGACTAAGGAATATGATAGAGCATAGATGAAGGGAATGCATACTAAGAGGTGTCTAAAGCATGCATAGAGAGGGGCCCCTATTTTGATCAAGATTGCAGGATGTAGAAGATAGGTGGGATGGAGGGGATGAATGAGGAGGATGTGCATAGCAAGAAGCATAGTGGATGGAGGAAATGCATATTAGGAAGCTTCCCCCAAGTGTGGAAAATGATGGATGGGGATTTACACATGATACTTGTTTTCCAGGTTTTCATCATGGTTCTTATCCAAGGCGCTTGTTTGCCAAGTTTTCAAGATTGGATGAATTATTACTCTTTACTTTTTTTCTTTTTTTTGACTTTTTCGACATTTTTTGGATTTCTTGACTTTTGTGATAGTATAGGAAGATAGATAAGGATAGGGATATGGATGAAGGACTCAAGCTTCAAGTTCCATACGAAGTATTAAGAGCTCATGTGTGAGGGGACTATTGGAGGTTGGTACAACCCTATTACAATAAATGGATTATGCAGGAGAATGGATTAAAGGGATTGGGTGGGGGAGATATGGGGGATAATGGATGCGATGCTAGAAAGTGTATGGATGGAGTGATGGGATAGGTGTGTGATGGGGTGATGAGTTCAATACCAACATCAACATATAGGGTGGTGGATGTGAAATGATAGGAGGATTAATGGATGGAGAATGTGGGGATAATGGAGGTGATGGGATAGTGAATTTTGGGACATAAGGACCCAAAACAAATTGAGGAGATGACAGGAGTGTATGATTAGCTTTTGGATTAGCAACTTTGGATGTTGTTACAAATTTTTCATTTGAAGGTATTGCATCTTTTTTCTTTGAGATCCACATGGTTTTGATCTTTTCTTTGGTGGGCCTTTGTGGTTTATGGATATGATTCTGATTTTGGATTTGATCTTGGATTGGATTTGGATTTTGGATTTAATTCCCTTTTTGTCAACATATCTTTTAGAGGGTATATGAGGAGCTTTTGATTCATGTGGATGTTTAGATTTATGCATTTTTACTTTAACATCCAAATTATTTTAATAGCAATGAGATGGGTGCGAGGAGATGGATGATGTGGAGTGATGGAGGTAGGATTATGGGAATTATGTGTAGAGGGAGGATATGTGGGTACATGCCTTTGTTGATCTTAATTAGGGAACATGAGAGTGTGATGTTTATGATGGGCAACATGGATAGGTGGTGGATGGATGAAAGGATTAATAGGATGAGACGGAGGAGGTGATTTTGGGATATAAGGGCCCCAAAAAAACATAGTGGGTGGAGAGACATAAGGACCCAAGAACCCAAGATGGATGGAGGGATGTAAGGACCCAAAATGGATGGAGCAGATGGAGGAATATGTATGGTTGTTTTGAGGTGATACGATGGAGGAGGGATGGTGACATGATCTAGTGGAGCAATGGGAAGAGCTTATATTTCTTTTGGAAGAAGGGGCTCATTGCGGATGTATAGAGGTTATACCAACATCGTTAGATTGTGAGTCTTGGGAACTAGGTCCAGATCTTGCATAAAAAGTTGTTCTTTGACTTGGATGGGCTCTAAAATACCTTGCTCATGAAGGCTTGAACCTTTTCCTTGATAGTTCATGTTCTTGAGCATTTGATCCATGATAGGATTCTTGTTATTTTGGAAGAATGATATACTAACTTCCTTACGTCTTGAACCCCAAAGGACAACAACACATAATTACAGCACAATTTTTTTTAAAGTTAATAAAGCATACATGTAATGCACATTAAGTCATAACATGAGTTTTCATTTAAATGGTTCATTAACACATACATCCCTTGGGGTACACGGAGAGTCATTATGCGACTTAGATCCATACAACAGCAATAAAGAATAAACCCAAAGATATAAAGTAAACAATAACAACTATAACACATACATGAAAAATTCATTGATAAGAAACCATCTGTGTACATAAATACCACATATGCAAAATTAACTTAACGCATTGAATAACAACTACCATGGCCAATTTCCACACAGAGATTAACATTACATTACAGTACAATGTTCAAGAAGTACAATGATACAAAAGTGTTTCCAATCATGAATGGAAACCATACAACAAGATAACATGATGCACAATATCATAACTAGTTCCAAGATAAATACAATTCTGGAGTTGTCACAACAGCACCAATCCACACCTCTCGATCCTCGACTGGGGACCCAATGGGGTGCTTAGCACGTTCCACCCGACCATGTGAGTCCAAAGACCCACCCCCCGTGCTAGGAGCTAACAAGAAAGAGACCTCAACCAAGAACATCCAAAAAGGGAACCACAAGACTCAACGCCATACAAAGGTATAATAACACTCAAGGAATTACAAGGACATAATCAACCACATCCAAGGGTCAACATAATAACTTAAAGTCATAACTCTCGTCACATAAATCAAAGCAATGACCAATAAACAAGTAGCCAAAGGATGATCATGATACACTTCCAAATCAAACTGAATTAATAAATGAAATACAATTCTAGATTGCAATTAACAATACAATAACATCACATCACAGTACCATAAGGGTATAAGGTCATAAGTCAAATATCAATGAGATCATACAAGACCACAAAGTACACCAAAGATAAAATAGGGTAAAACCATAAATCATTGCAAACAACTATGTTTCATCAAATCAAGACAAAGAACCACTTCCAGAGGATTTCCAAAGTAGCAACATAAGAAGGAGCGTTAGAGGAGAGTGTCATCGCATGGCTTAACATGGATTCTCCAGGCTACCTACTGCAAGGTACCGCCTCCATCTACTGACGGATTATCCAGGCAACCAAGCACTAGGAACCGCCTCCATCTATGGTTATCCAGGCTACCTATCTCAAGGAACTGCTCCATAGGGTTGCTCATGCGGAACCGTTAACCTTTCATGAAGACAAGGAAACGATCTTGCCAACCACGGCCTTCTTAATCCCCTTTAGCCTGTGATAGCAATAAACGGCGGACGAGGCATCAATTATCTTTTTAATGTGATTCTACCCACCCCCTAGTTAATTACTTAGGTTTTCACTTATTAATCACACTCTAACGAGGGATATCCTGGCACCCCTTTGTGCACCGACCACCCACTTAGAGCCACTCTCACTCTAGACACTCAAAACATAAAAACCAAAATCCAAGGGTTGTACCACATAACAACAGCATTAGATCACAACAGAGCAACATGCGAGGCATTACCCATCTCGCTATAAACACATAATCAAGGTCTCAACAATTCCCGTACAACCCTTTTAAAATCATGATACCAAAACACTTACCACATAAAGTGAGAACATCAACTGTCATTCATCTCAAGCCTCTGGAAGCCAAAAGAACGACAATCCACAAGTGAGGGTAAAAATGAAGCAATACAGTCCCAACAAAAAAACTTAACATATGGAAATCTCCTCAACCAAAAGGACTCAAGTGGTGACCAAAATAATAAGGATCCATCAAAATCATTTATTAATCAAATATGAACTCAATGAATAAAATCACCTATGAAAACCAAACAACTCAGGAGATACATTGAAACAAATTCATCATAACAATCCTCAAACACGGGGATACACTTAATAAACAAACAAACACTTTCTATCCATCCGCAAGGACCAAAATCTAATCACAACCTTATGACACAAAAGAGCTCCCTCCATAAACAAAACTCAAATAAAATAAAATAAAATACATAATCAACTTGATACAAATCAACCGGCTCAAATCAATCATGAAACAAGTAAGCATCCTTATAGAGAATTTACGAAGAAGGGAATAAGGAGATAGTCATCATTTAGAAAATCATCTATTTTACATAAACCCTACATTTATCCAAATATAAACAATCAACTCTTACAACTATCAATTCTCCTTATTACCAAAATAAAACTATGCTAACCAAGAAATTTTCATATCTTCAACATATCCCTATCTACTTCATAAACTTATAAATATAAAAAAACCACACTAATATTCACGTCGCACAATTACATGAATGAATGTTTATACAAAAATGTTCATTTCACATAACGATTCCTAGGTTTAAAAATAATATGAAAGATTCCATTACCCAATTGCCAAGAGTATCCATTAGCCAAACATAATCAACCTATGAGGAACACTATCTTAAACACTTACAATGAACCGGCCATCGAGACATCTCCATAAATATCCCATAAACCAAACACTTATAATAATTCATACAACCACAACAACAATGCTCTAAATTTTATTTTCCACAAATACTCTCATAATAAAATTCACAATTGATCTTGATATTGTTAAAATGCAAGGAGGCTATGAAAATAGACTTGACAAGGTCCACAAACCAAACACCTTAGACAAAACAATACACTAGTATCCGATACACTCATGACATCATCATATGCCGACAAATCACCTCATTATATATCTATCAAGGGAATTCCCATGTATTAACTCAGAATAGTCTAATTTAACGTATTTAATCACATCTTACAATTTTACGAAGTTTAAAAGTAAATAACTCAATTTCTCCTAATTAAGTTTCATGCTTAAAATATTTCTCTTAAAATAATACTTTAATAAATATAATATTTAATTACTTATAAATTGAAATATAATTTCCATTTATCCTAACTCACTACTAATATAAACTACAACATTTCGTAACCAAGATTGAACACTTTTAAAATAATTGAAATCTCTCGGTAATGTGAATAGTATTATGTGTTAGAAACTATTTATAATAGAAATCCATTTTTACACGAAAAAGGAGCTAGGAAAGGTAGAGATTGACAAAGAAATCAAGGGGATTACTTTAACCTTTAAAATTTTCCAGTTAAGGCCAAGCACTGTAGCTGAGATAGATTGATAATGAAATCAGAGATTATTTAAATCTATACACACTACCATGTTCAAGTGCGCTGCTGTGACAGGCTATAAATGACATCAGAGAGATTATTTAAAATTCTACACCGTTGCAAGTCTAAAAGTTGCAGCTGTTACGGGTTGCCAATGGTTTCAGGGAGACTGTTTAATCTTAGCTCCAATGTCGCCACAGCAATAGGTTGCCAAGTATATTAGATAGTGACTATTGAAATTTGGAATACCGCCATCTACTTGCATTGTTATCAAATCCAAAATGTTATTCACCAGTTTGAAAGGAAGGAGAAAGGTGAGGCCAATCCAATCAATGCATTGTATGGTTCGCATAACTTCTCAGGAGCCACGGTATATATATAAGGAGAAGGCAAGATTATTATGTCTGAAATAATTAATACTGCGAGTGAAGTCAAATGATTTGAAGAATGGGAAATATATTAACAACCCAAGATCGAATAGAGGTAATACCCCCGCTACTGCTCCCTATTACACTCGACACCCCAAGACTAGGATCATGCTAATATTTCAGCATTGGAGCTTATTTTCTTGTATATCAAAAAGGGAATTGTTTTAATCAAAAGAAACCTTCAAAATTGAATTCAACCTGAGATCAAGAATAATGAAGGAGAACGAATTCCAGTTCAAGGAAAGAAGGCCATTAAGCTGACTAAAGATTGAAAGGGATCCAAAGAATTGGGCTAAGGAAGCGGAAACTTAGGTTCAAAACCGCACAAGACACCAATACTACTTAATTCTCAGTAACTGAATCAGACCCCAATTAAAGTGTAACATCACACATCTCACATAAACTTCGGTGTCCTTTGATACCCGATGACTCAACATATACGTTTTTAAACATAAGATGCTGTGAATGAACTTGCTAAGCACAGGAGCATAACAATAGGAGAGTTGGTTGTAAGAGAGTATATTCTGAGAGATGAGAACCGTTTCAATCATCTTAAACAGATACAAAAATTTTGCGGAGAATATTGGTGATGCTAAATGGAACAATCTAAACAGAAATAGGCTCGCACTATTCTAATGTGCGCTATAACAGATATCAAGTAATAATGAAGGGGCGTCCATCAAGCAATACAACAAGATAGACACTATGTGAAAGTCTTATAATGTTTCCAAATCAACTTCAGGCTTACGGCGGCAACAAGAAAAAAAATGCTATTGAGAAGAAATTAGAGAGATTGTTTAATTGACATTATGGTCTCACAAACAACAGTGGAAATGAAACCACAGTCCAAGACTCCAAGGCGATACAAGCAGTGAAGAGGAGGCGAGTTTCCAGAGACGCACTAAAGTTTGAAGTTTGGAAATTAACCTTGACAATATTTATTTTCAAGTGCAGCAACTGCGAAAAAGAGGAATTGTGACAGCCAAGGAAACAAATTTATAGGAGAAACCAAGGAGCCAAGGAAATATCCTTAACAACTATTATCTGGATGTTGCGGATACAGATTTAGTTTGCAGGGAAGTTATATACAAGCAGTTGCATCTAATTCCTTTTCATT
Organism: Sequoia sempervirens; assembly: GCA_007258455.2. Lineage (NCBI taxonomy): Eukaryota > Viridiplantae > Streptophyta > Pinopsida > Cupressales > Cupressaceae > Sequoia > Sequoia sempervirens. The sequence continues at coordinate 70,510 of VDFB02389500.1, forward strand.
GCAGAACCAGACATAAAAATCATTCAAAACCTTTGCTTTTAAGGTGTAACATATAATTATAGAGAAGATCATACTTATCTTATGGTGTCGATGGTGGGAATGGACTATGATAGAAGCGATGCTCCAACACAGGTGACCTGAGCCCTCACTGTGCAAGAAGGATTTGCAGATAGCCGCCTTATCAAAATAATAATCAAATTCTCCTGAGATATCCTAATGTCCATCCCCCTTCACCTTCTTTGCCAACATCCCAAAAATACTACCGAAGGAGCCCCTTCAATTCCTAACTGAATGCCTTTCCACCTTCCCCATAACCGAATCTTGAAATAGAGATCGTATTCCTTTTCATGTTTATTATTTATTTCACAAAGGAATAATAATAAAAGAAAATCTTATATGAAATATTTTATCCTCCGAAAATAATAATAAGGAAGTCATTAAATTTTGTTTATTGCACTATTATTCATTATTTCCATAATCATTTATTTATTTACTTATAATATTTAGGTTTGATTTATTTAATTCATTTTAAACATTCATAATATTTTATTAGAATTTATTTCGTCACATTGTTTACCATATTAACATTATTATCTTCACAAGATAATTAACTTATCAATTATAATTAGGTACCAAACTTTTAATGGCTTTTCTCGTTTTTACCTTCATTCAAACTTAAGTAAAATTTTAATATTTAATCCTCTCTAATATTTTCTCACTTTTAAATTTATTAATCGAATTTAATCATTAAATGATAATTACCTTTCCTCATTTAATCTAATTACTTTAAATAACAAACTCCCAAAGATAATTCAATTAATTTTTATTATTGAATCTAATTCTTTATTTAATTCTAGATAAGGAAAGTAATTGTATAATTAAATTGACTTTATTAATCAAATCCAAGCATAATATTAGTGTTATCTCATAACCTTAAAATTAAATTAAATAATAAAATCACCACATCATCATGACATTACCAACAACAACTTACCTAACATCAATGACGACTGAA
>VDFB02389501.1:0-13121 GCA_007258455.2 Sequoia sempervirens
TCTATTTTATCTCTCTCCTCTCTCCATTGAATCTCTCCCTCTCTCCCTAAATATATCCTTTTGTCTCTATCTTCATATATATCTCTCTCACACACACACACACATACAAACTCCATTTCTCCCTCCTTATCTTTATCTCTCTCTCCCCCTCTCTATTTATCTCTTCATCTCTTTATTACTTATCTTTATCACAAGTTATATCTCACTCTTTCTTCTCTACATATCCCTCTCTCTACCTCTCTCTATATAACTTCTTATATATTTATCTTTCTATCTCTCCATCCCCCTCTCATTGTCTCCCTCTTAATATCTCTATTTCTCCCTCTCCATCTCTCTCTCAACCCCTCTATCTTTCATAAGTTATATCTATCTCTATCTCTCCTTCTTTCTATCCCTATCTCTCCCTCTTTCTATCCCTGTCTCCCCCCCCTCTATCTCTCTATTACTCCCTCTTCTATATCTCTTTACTTTTTTCTCCTCTCTATTTCTCTACCTCCCTCTCCTTCCCTCTCTATCTCTCTCCATATATCTTTCTCACTCACACACACACACACTCCCTATTCCTCCCTCACTATATCTAACAATCCAAGGATTACATGTGTCCCTCTTTGGCGTACTTATTGCTCACCAAGGTGCAATTTCTAGTTAAGTTTTATTTTTTACTTTACATTGTCTCTATCTCTCTCTATATATAACTTCCTATGCCTATCTTTATATTTCTATTTATCCATCTCTCTCCTCTCCATACCCCTCTCCATCTCCATCCCCATATCTATCTTCCTCTTTACCTCTCTCTCACTCTTCCTCCCTTTATATATCCCTACATATCCCTTTCTCTACCTCTATATATATAACTTCTTATATATTTATCTTTCTATCTCTCCATCCCCCTCTCATTCTCTCCCTCTTAATATGTCTATTTCTCTGTCTCCATCTCTCTCTCAACCCCTCTATCTTTCCTAAGTTATATCTATCTCTATCTCTCCTTCTTTCTATCCCCATCTCTCCCTCTTTCTATCCCTATCTCCCCCCTCTCTCTCTATTACTCCCTCTTCTATATCTCTTTACTTTTTTCTCCTCTACCTATCTCCCTCTCTTTCTCTCCCTCCCTCTCTTTATATTTCTATTTATCCCTCTCTCTCCTCTCCATACCCTTCCCCATCTCCATCCCCATATCTATCTTCCTCTTTACCTCTCTCTCACTCTTCCCCCTTTATATCTCCCTCTTTGTATCCATATCTCTCCGTCTATCTCCCTCTCTCCCTATGAAAAACATAACATGAGCCTACTACTAATGAAGCCTGATTATCTTCTTGATTCAAAGGTTTTGTTTCTTTCATGTTTGGATACTTGTAAGTGGATGCATATTTCATTTGAAGCTATCACCTCTCCATTGAGACCTTTGTTGCACAAACAAAATCATTTCCAAAATGGCCCACCAATCGATCTCTTGCATTGCATAGATGTATGCAAAATATAGACATAAAATTTTCGTAATGGATATTCTAGACCTCTTCGGCATACCTATTGCACACCAAGGTGCAATTGCTAGTTAAGTTTTATTTTTTTACTTTACATCGTCTCAAATTAAAATAGAAAAAATACCTACCTTTTCCAAAAAATATATTAATTATTTCCCACATATGGCTTTTCCCTCAAACAAAACTGATGTTTTCACAGCTTTTTGATCGCTTTGTGAGTTGGCTCTCCCATTCGCTGCTATGACGTCGGACTCGGATGGAGTTTCTTCAAGCGGGAAGGGTTACAATGGGTGTGGTGGGAAGGAAGCTTATAAGAATGCAAGGTGTGGTGGGAAGTGATGATTGCAGTATTGTGTTTTTGCCAGATTTGTAGAAAATATTATGCCCTAGCTGCCATTTTCTTCATCCCATGGGCTGCCATTTTCTTCAACCTATCGGTCGTCTCCAAGTAAACAGGTAAATTTTTTTAAAACCCCATATCTTGTCAAAATTCCTTACTCCCCTGCCTATGTATGTCTAAGTTTTGAGCAAATTCTATTTGGGTTTTGAGCAAATTCTATCACATTAACTCTTTCATACTATGTTTGTTCGAACAGTTTTTCATTCTTTATCCACTCTTTTACGTTATAAAATCATATTTCTGTCCTAATAGTATCCTAAAAGCTTGACAAATTCTAGATGTCCTGGCCTGACATATTAAAATTATAGTATTTATAGCTTTTGCATTGTGTGAAGGTCATTTTTCTCCATGATAGAAAGAGAAATTTACGTGCTTGGTAATGAGTAATCACACAAAACAGCCGTTCCTTACATGCCTAGTTCACATCAAAGTGTATCGTGATTTAAGCTTTATGAACTTAATATTTCTCGAATACTCAAAATTTACTCAGCAATGTTCTCCCGTTAATTTAAGGCATTTAGTTTTATGAATATTATATATAATATTTTATAGTTCATCTTAGTAACACGAAGTGGTTCTATACAATTGTGTTAAGAGCTTTTAATATTAATGTTTTGGTTCAGGTGATCAATTATTAGGATGGGAGAAAATTAGTGATAGATTAAATGCAAAGTTATTAGAAAAGGGAAGAAGAAATGAGGTACCCAAAAAAATTAAGCCTTCAGTTTTTCAATATTCTATATCTTAATGATTGATAGTGTTGGTGTGAACAAGATAAATAATGTAACTGAAGAAATATAAAATAAAAATAAAAGTGAAATGATGATGTATAGATCATTCAAAAAATGCACATTTCATAATGGAGGATATTTAAAACTTAAAATGTCTCCATTACATTGATATTTTTATTATGTTTTAAGAATACATTGTTGTATATATAGATTTGAGAATCTCACTGAAATATGCAACTACCTATAACAAATATCTAACTATATAAACTAATGTTCATTACCCTTCATTCTCCTTGATCCAAAACATAAAAAAAATTATCACTATTCTATCATTTCTCCCACATAATGAAGATTTGACCAAAATACCCAAATTCAATCCCTATTCCTGTTCCTGTAGATTTCATGAGGTGAGGCAAAAGTTCAGGGCCATCTCTTTGAACAACATCTACTGCTGCCTTATAGGTAGCACTAAGAGGGTTTCCCGGCTTGAGTGCACTTATTGCTGCTTCCTGTGCCTTCAACAAAACCTTGTAGGCCTTACCCTGAACATCTTTGGCATCTATCAAATAAGTCCTTGCCACATTTGAGCAATAACTGTTATATCTGGATCCAATTGCACAAATGATAACACCAGTGGCATCATAGTAAAGATAATCATCATTGCTAACAGCACCTGGCCTTAAATCAAACTCTCCCCAACTCTAAAAAATAGGGGAGTAGTAAATATCAACATTATCAGCCTTCAACTTTACTTTGGCTTTCTGTGGATCAAGAATGGCCTTCTCTGTATCATCCATCAGATCAGAATGGGTAACCTTCTTCTCCTCATCTATAACAACCTCCAGTCTTGGCAAGACAACATTTTTCAGAACATATGCACTCAAAAAGGTAGCCTTTTTAATGTTGGTGAGTTCTGGCTCATCTTTAACAGCAAAGATCTCAGAAAATCTAGTACTGGCATCCACGAGCTGACACTCTGAGGCCCTTAATTTGTTAGCCCAGTCTTCCAAGAGCTTCCCTTCCGGAGCCTCTTTAGCAATCCATCCCACCACTGGAACCTCTGATCTGCACCAGGAAATCATTAAGGATCAAATCCATGACATGTATGCAAAATGTATAAGCATAAATATAATTTTCACAAGTAAAGCCAAATTTGTTAACCTTTGCCAGCTACTTCCCTGCTTGTGCCAAATTGGTAACTTTAGAATAGGGACTGGAATAGGGTGAGTTTTTGCTAGTATGTGTAATCTTCATATCATCAAGATTGCTCGGCTTAAAAGTTTGATTCTTGGATTTCATTTAGTAGTGTCCAACAATCTCCTCAGCTTAGTTTGTTGTTGATTGATGGATGAGACTTTTTCATTGAATCCCTTAACATTGGGGATATAAACCAGCCCTAGTCTTGGGATGCATGGAACACTTTTAAGGCCCACATTTTGGCAGAGAGTTGGCCTAGTAAAGATTTGCCATGCATGATGCATTGCTTAGTAGGTGAGTATTAATTTTACAACAAAAAAACCACCTGCCTAAAATTTTATTTAGTACTAGTCCATTTCCATGATAGGACAAAATTGTATTGTAAGTAATAATCTATCAATGTACTTTGTAATTGATCCTCTGTTAATTTCGTTTCTTCTATCACAAGGAAAACAAAAGGCCTGTGCCTTTGGCACTTTAATAGATTTCACTTCCACTGTCTTGTTCCTATAATCGTCTTTCCAAAAATATTTTTCATGGCATCTTGTTGACCCTAAAATAGAGCTTACAAGAAAAATTGAGGTTCTGTTGTTCATCTCCTTATTACTTTTCTTTTCTTTTAATGCCATTTTTTAAGGATACTACTTAAAGCCATTGCATATGAAAAGAGTCTATCTCACAATTTTTTATATTTGGAAAGAGAGCTATGCTTCTCTGGATGTTGGAACCTGCTGAGCATGATGATGTTTTAGCACATGAAGCCATTAAAAAGTGGAGTTCAAAAGCCATAGTTCTGGTAGAATTTTCTATTCTCGATCTCCCAGTGAACTACTGCTCCAAATCTAAATATGTTTTCAATCATGTTCTAAGTTTTTGTGAATGTACAATTATATGTCCATGAATTTTAGGTTGTTTTCCCACCTTGATGTAACTCTCTTTGGTGGCATCAAGATGTGTGACCCGAATGCTTTCAAATCTAAAATTCAGCTTCATTTCTATTTTTTGTTTTGAAGTTTTTTAACAATGATCAAATGGTGTGGCATCCTAGATGTGCTTGTTAATTTGTTCTTAACAATGATCCAATGGCTTGTTAGCTTGATCTGATCAATTCTTTCCACAATACTTTCTCCTTTTTCTTCTATTGGACCAAGTGATACATTAAAAGCCATCCCTGCTTTCAGACATTTATCATTTCTTGCATTTAAACTCAATCCAGACTCCCGAAATTCAATCCCTATTCCTGTTCCTGCAGATTTCGTGAGGCAAAAGTTCAGGGCCATCTCTTTGAACAACATCTACTGTTGCCTTATAGGCAGCACTAAGAGGGTTTCCCGGCTTGAGTGCACTTATTGTTGCTTCCTGTGCCTTCAACAAAACCTTGTAGGCCTTACCCTGAACATCTTTGGCATCTATCAAATAAGTCCTTGCCACATTTGAGCAATAACTGTTATATCTGGATCCAATTGCACAAATGATAACACCAGTGGCATCATAGTAAAGATAATCATCATTGCTAACAACACCAGGCCTTAAATCAAACTCTCCCCCACTCTGAAAAATAGGGGAGTAGCAAATATCAACATTATCAGCCTTCAACTTTACTTTGGCTTTCTGTGGATCAAGAATGGCCTTCTCCATATCATCCATCAGATCAGAATGGGTAACCTTCTTCTCCTCATCTATAACAACCTCCAGTCTTGGCAAGACAACATTTTTCAGAACAGATGCACTCAAAAAGGTAGCCTTTTTAATGTTGGTGAGTTCTGGCTCATCTTTAACAGCAAAGATCTCAGAAAATCTAGTACTGGCATCCACGAGCTGACACTCTGAGGCCCTTAATTTGTTAGCCCAGTCTTCCAAGAGCTTCCCTTCCGGAGCCTCTTTAGCAATCCATCCCACCACTGGAACCTCTGATCTGCACCAGGAAATCATTAAGGATCAAATCCATGACATGTATGCAAAATGTATAAGCATAAATATAATTTTCACAAGTAAAGCCAAATTTGTTAACCTTTGCCAGCTACTTCCCTGCTTGTGCCAAATTGGTAACTTTAGAACAGGGACTGGAATAGGGTGAGTTTTTGCTAGTATGTGTAATCTTCATATCATCAAGATTGCTCGGCTTAAAAGTTTGATTCTTGGATTTCATTTAGTAGTGTCCAACAATCTCCTCAGCTCAGTTTGTTGTTGATTGATGGACGAGACTTTTTCATTGAATCCCTTAACATTGGGGATATAAACCAGCCCTAGTCTTGGGATGCATGGAACACTTTTAAGGCCCACATTTTGGCAGAGAGTTGGCCTAGTAAAGATTTTCCATGCATGATGCATTGCTTAGTAGGTGAGTATTAATTTTACAACAAAAAAACCACCTGCCTAAAATTTTATTTAGTACTAGTCCATTTCCATGATAGGACAAAATTGTATTGTAAGTAATAATCTATCAATGTACTTTGTAATTGATCCTCTATTAATTTCGTTTCTTCTATCATAGGGAAAACAAAAGGCATGTGCCTTTGGCACTTTAATAGATTTCACTTCCACTGTCTTGTTCCTATAATCGTCTTTCCAAAAATATTTTTCATGGCATCTTGTTGACCCTAAAATAGAGCTTACAAGAAAAATTGAGGTTCTGTTGTTCGTCTCCTTATTACTTTTCTTTTCTTTTAATGATGTAACTCTCTTTGGTGGCATCAAGATGTGTGACCCGAATGCTTTCAAATCTAAAATTCAGCTTCATTTCTATTTTTTGTTTTGAAGTTTTTTAACAATGATCAAATGGTGTGGCATCCTAGATGTGCTTGTTAATTTGTTCTTAACAATGATCCAATGGCTTGTTAGCTTGATCTGATCAATTCTTTCCACAATACTTTCTCCTTTTTCTTCTATTGGACCAAGTGATACATTAAAAGCCATCCCTGCTTTCAGACATTTATCATTTCTTGCATTTAAACTCAATAACCTCCATGAGTGTTTCCATTATGCTTGTGTTGAATCTACTGCCTCACTTTTTTTCATATCTGCGCTGTAAGATGGATCATTATCTACTGATGGTACAAAGATGACTTATTTGAACACTTCAGTGCTTCAACTCCCACAAGTCCAACTGCAACCCAAATGAGAAAATTTTATTTACATTTACATAAAAAGTCAATACATTTTTGACATGACAAAGAAGCAACAAAACTAAAACTAACCCATTAGAAGGACACTGCATTACATATTAGAATTCTGGGGATTATATAGTATATACACAAAGACTGGCCGTCACTGGTCATAAGGCCATTCTTAAGCATCCTATTACATAAAATATGGCCATGTACTACAAAACTATCATAATAAGTTAGATATGCAAAATGCACATAGGTTACTCCATAATAACTATAGAGAAAATAGTGTATGTTCAAACATAGTCCTATAGCAAGTGTTTAATTAATAATGAATCAATAAAGATTATTGGTTATATTGCTAATTCTTGTGCTTTAAGACAAACCAATAGTGAAATTTTTAATTACTTAAATGAAATAGCATGATAGAAAAAATAAGCATTTTACTTCTTCTGAAGTGGCTACTCGTGCACCAATTTCCATTCTCTCATATATTTCATATCTAAATGCTAGTGAAATTTGAGGAGCATACAAAACTTTGCCTTTCCCTGTCCCTTATATCAATGCTTGCTTTACTGAGTATCAAGCCTTAGGATTTATGAAAGGCTTGTAAATCATTAATGCTCGTGTTAGTTGTTAAGCTGGTTGTTGTCTTTTGCCTCTAATAATGAGAGTGGTTGGGTTGTTCTATAAGGTATTACATCACAAAGCATGCCAACATAATTGTCAAGATAACACATAAGTTGGAGCAATTGGCTTGGATGATGAAGGTAGCAGGGTATTTTCTAGAATCAAGACATTTACTTAATGTTGTGCAAGAGGGAAAAATAATTATCTCTGTCATCATAGTGAAATTGGAAAATTGCAAAAGGGTTTGTTAAACATGCCCCATAGAGCCGCTATTAGAATTGTCAAAAACCTTCGAGTACACTGATTTCTACATTGCAACAAAACTTGTCTCTAACATTGCTGCAAGAGAGAGCATTATGAGATATGTGAATTATTTCCATCACAATTTTCATGTGGAGATTATTGGTGATGCTAAATGAAGCAATTACTGTATAACAGGTCCACTAGATCTTTGCCTTTCCCTGTGAAAATGTCATTCTGAGTTCCATCAACTGCCATCATCCAAATGGTACCGTTTCTTCTGGATAGGCAATCAAGAGACAGAAGAGCTAGCAGTAGTCTCTGAAGACTCTTTAATTTTTCATTCTTTTCCTTCTGAGATGCTATCAGATATACCAAATAGTGTATGTAGTGCCAGAATCTTTTCACATTCCCAATGGTCAGGCTCAACAATACAATGTCATTAGTGTTCTGAACTTTTGTTTATGCAATGGTGCTTCTTCTTCTTTATTGTTAATATGGGGCAGAAAGCTTCTCCTGCCCACATAAACTATCGCGATTCGGTATTCTTTGCCCATTTGTTTTATTACATGGCTTAACTTGGAGTTAAATTTTGAAAATTTCTCCGGATCTCCGTCATATAACCAGATCATGTGAAAGCTGCTCAAATATTCGTCACTAACCTCCTATAAAATCAAAATATAACTATCACTCAGTTGGATCCCAAAACTTATCTCATATTTTGCAGTACAAACACAACCTATGCACTACAAAATTATTTCTCAGAGCATCTCATTATACTCTTAACATGGTGCTGGGTAAATATAGCTTGATCCAACTTACCTTGAAATTTGTAAAGAGAAAGTGCAGGTGCGGTAAACTCTGCATTTCCTTCAGTTTATTCGAATCGCTGGTTCCTCGGGAGGATTGGATATTATTGAGAAATAACCATGCTTCTGGCCCCCATATCGCCACCTGGGGTATCACATCTGTGGCAGAAAAAAGACGCGAAGGAGCCAAGCACACAAGTATAGGCATTTCACAGAACCCCATTCTTCCCCTGAAGAAAACTGAGAGAGTTGATGGATCCATCAAACATTGCTCTAAAGTCTCTTCCATTGCATGGTTTGTTTGAGATTGTTATAAGTTTGTTTCAACATATCCCCATCAGCAATTGTGACTGGAAGCCAAATCCATTCAACTTCAAATTCATGGTTTGTAATTGTATCTTGCATCTCTTTGTACATTTCCTAAAAGAATAAGATTTGGGTTTGAGATATCTCCAGTGTTGAAATGAGTAGGAAGACCATCTTCTCCTGTGACCGCAACACATCATTTTAAAATACATTAGAAAAAACTCCTCCTTTTTTTCTTCTTATGATTCTACTTTAGAATAAAATTGAGCAGGAACATTAAGTACCGAATTATTCTTTTTGGACATGAACTCTCTCTTTTTCCCTGAACAGCAGCTGCAGCAATTTTTGACTACTGTATGGTGGAGTTCCTAGTGCAATCATTTCTTCAAGTCCGTGGTAGTCTTGAATGTTGAAACTTTTCCCCACCAACATACCTGAAATACTATCCCATCCTTTGAAGAGCATACAGCCTACTGCGTCCTTATCAACAATTGTTCTAATTATATATGTTCTGAGGTCCCAAAAGTCAGGGCCTGCAATTATTGCTAAGGGTTTATCAAATAAGGAGAGAGCTTCAAAATGGTCAGGTGTATAGGCAATAACTTGGTCTGCCAGTTTTGTTGGGATTGAACTGAACGATTTCCCAATATAAATGACTTTCATGCCAGTCAAATTTCTTAGGAGCTCATCAACATTGTTTTCCAGCATTTCTCGATCCCATCGTGAAATGTTATGATCAAAGATAAGTGCTAGGATAGTGCCTTTTGTGATTTCTTCTGAGGAGAATGGCTTCCCATTCTTGTTAATCAGAATTGCTTTGCCTCTAAAAAAATTTCTCGTTGTGCTGTTCAAAATCTTCTCTATTGAGTTGTCGGGGATCCTCTGGAACACTGAGCATATTAACAACTATACTAAAAACAAAAATAACTTTTCAAATTATAACAAAACCTCCTCTGTAAACTCTTTCAAACGGACTAGAAAATATAGCAGCTTATCTTTCATGTAAGTTCTCAATTATTTAAGAAATAAAATTAGCTGTGGGCAGCAGGGTCAAGAAGTCAAAACTTCTGATAGGTTGATTTAATGTTGCTGTAAATTCTGATCATTAATTAAATATTGCATAAATAACTTCATAACCACATCTTCGTGCTCTACCTCAAATTCATCCATATGATTTAGAAAAGCTTTCAGATGATCTTCACTAGACAAAGTAGTGTTTCTAGAAAACTTTTCCAAATGCTTTCTTATGTCGTAAAGAATCTAATCAGGATAACCAAATATACCAGTGAAGTCAAGCTACCTATATATTTCTAATTGCATAGGCCTTCTACCCAATATATTTTGATTAGGATTAGCAAGAGGGTTCACATTCTAATTCCTTCGTGGCTTTGGATTCCCTTGATTAGAGCTGGTTGATTTTGGTTTTGCAAGTTTTGATTTATATTCTGTTGTAAATTTGCATGCACATTCTGATTCACATTCTAATTAACACCTTGAGCACCAATCTGATTTATCCCTCCTTATGGATTTCCTGGTACATTTAGATTATTTCCCACTGTGTTTTGGTACATTTAGATTATCTCAAATTGGAGTGATATGTGCTAATATGGAGATAACGTCCAACCTGCCATATCCCCCTTGGTCTAGCCTTAGAAGAGCTGTAGAGACCTAGCCAAGAGGCTAGTTAGAATAGAAAACCATGGGCATTGAACCGATCAAGAAAAAATCTAATTTCAATATATTATAACATGTTTATTTAGTTTCGGTTAAGGCCAGATGGTCCCCGATTTAAGATGTCTGAATGATTAATATAATTCATCATGAATGCTTAAATCTCTCTGATTAAAGATTTCAAATTTAGGCCGATAATTACAATTCTGTAAAACAAATAAACTTTGGCTAAAGTAAATAATATTTATCAAGGGAATCTAACTAGGCATTTAGATTTACTATATGAGCACCTATACTATAAAAAAGTGTAGTAGGTGAGTTGATTGGTGAAGCTAAGTGGAGGTTTTTGAGCAATCTCTATTTAAGGCTTCTATTATTTGTCTTAACTCACCATCTAAAAAACTTAATGTGATTTGCAAAACACCTGGTTTATGGTAAAAATATATACAGTTTTTGGAGGCTGAATATTGCAAGTTACTCTCAACAATTTAAATCTTTGTGTAAAGCTTTGACTAAATCCAGCTTGAGCAAACTCGGCAATGAAACCATGAGACAAACAATTCCAAGGTCATTGACTAGTAGAATCATATTGAGAAAAACAAGAAGTTGAACTGGATATATTATTGTAAGGCAAGTTGTTGTGGGATTAGTACAAGTAGGGAGATATGTATACACAGTTTAGATATGCTCAACAACTATCTTTAATGAAGTGTACACATAACAAAGATAAATTTAATAAAATAATAGATTTTGTATTTATCATTCATTTTGTATTTGTTAGTGATTTACATCCATTAAGTAGGCAAGTAAAAGACTGATTATCTTTTGATCAGAGTCAATTGGGCTAATTCTAAATAAATTGTATATGGTAATTCTAAATTATTGTATATGGTAATTGTATGTGGACTGTTATAATTCATTTAAATCCATGTATTTCAGGTTATTCTACATCAGCAATTTATAATCAATTTCTATGTAAGTTTTAATTGAATTTTCATATTTTTTAGTCGCTCAAGCTATATTTTAGTATAATTTATAGGTTTTTTTTGGGATACATGTTTTCATATATTTCAGCAGCTATTTATGTAATGATCCTAACTAGCATCCACACACTTTGCTTTGTAGCTTTCTATTAGGCTATTTTTTGGGTGTCTATACGAAATGGCAGACCAGGTATTTATGTTGTTGTTTTTGGTATTTGCAGTATCATTTTAATGAAATGAAACACTAACCTAGGATTTAATTGGTAGCACATAGAGTAATGTTTCATATAATTTTTATGATTGAAAGATTGGACTAGTTAGTGATGAAAAAACATATGTTTTAGAGTAATTTACATGAATTATGAAACTCTATGACATCAATAAAACCCTCCAAATTAGAAAACACCTTGAAAAAAAAAACCTTTGAAATTAATTTGAAACCCAAAGCTAAAATAGATCACAAACTGCTGCAACAAAAAATGATGATCATGATTGATATATGGGTCAAACTTAGTATAAGTATGGCCTGAACAAACTAACAAATAAGTTGTACAAAGGTGTTTAGATGCATCAAATCAGTCAATGATAGGTTGCAACCCTGGGCTGCCTGGGCGCTCCCAGGTGCTCCCCAGGCTGCTCCCATACCCAAATGCTCCCAGAGCGGGCACAAAGTCCGTTTTTGAAGAACCCGGTAACTTAGTAACCTTAAAACCACATTTTCAAAGTTTCAAATTTCTTAAGCTGTATCATATCATGCACCTAAGAGTCACGTTCTTTTCAAAAAGAAGTAATACTCAAGTTAAAAGTTGTACTCTTATTGTTGATGGTACATGGTGCATTCAGGGAAATAGTACATCATCATCATCTGAATATTCAGATGAATGGGCAGCAAGACCTGCTCCAGGGACAGATGAATACTTTAATGAAATGATAAATTGCACTTGCAAAAGGTGCCAAAATAGGAAACTAAAGAAGCGGCGACTTGTTGGTATCCATAAATTGAAGTATGGAGTTTATATAGAAGAGGTACACTATAATTAACAAATTGTTATTCTTATCATAAATAAATATGCATATTATTTAATAAATTATTATTGATCATTTCAATTGATTTTTTGGTGAAAAGCCGCTTCCAGTTCCCGATATTCTTGAAGAACCAATGGATGTCACTGATGATAGCCGCTCTCAAGATGAAGAACAAGACACATTTATGGATGAAACCACTTCACAAATAAATGAGGCTGGTATCAATGAATTTATCCAAGACTTCTATACATCTTCTGAAGAAGTTATTGATTCACCCCTAGCTTAGTTGGCTAGGACACCTCTTTTCCCAAATGCAGATAGTTCTATATTGGCGACACTTATGTTGTTGTTGAACTTGAAGGTTACACATGGATTGACAAACACATGCTTTACCGATATATTAAGGTAGGATTCAATATTCTTATAAATTAATGATCTAAATGTCTTGAAAGTTTCGAATATTGTGTATACTTATCTTATAAAAATCATTTGTTGCTTCATGTAGACTTTTGGCAAACAAAATACTTCCAAAGGACAATA
>VDFB02389502.1:0-65540 GCA_007258455.2 Sequoia sempervirens
CTAACCACAATAAAATGATAATATTATTTTATAAGATTTTAGTTATAAGTAGAGAACTCATGTCCTGATGTGATACATTATTTTTTGTAATTTTTTTCCAGGTAAATAATTAATTATGAATTTTTTAATACAACTTTTAAAAAATATAAAAACTCATATGTCTGACCACCTTAACTTGGTCAAAACTTCATGGATTTTTATTTATTTTTTAATCCTATAGTATGCAAGCATAGAGATATGACGCATGTTTTGGATTCAAAAAATGTGATACCATTTGAAAGCTATAGATTTTTTTCAATCAGCTTATCAATCAGGGCTTTAGTCATAATTCAAATAGAAAATGAATAATAACTATTTATTAAATTCAAAGTAAAGCATAATTTATATTGGTGGAACGCTGAGAATCTCCTTTAAAATCCCTTTTCGTTTCATAAATTTTGGGTAAAAACAATTTTTTAGCCACATACCCTACACATACCCATCATATCGCCACTTTTTGGCCCATCGTGATCCTGTACATACCCAACTCAGTGATTCCTTTTGGTGGAGGCATGTCCAATATTGCTTTCACTTTAGCAGGAGAAACTTCAATGCCTCAGCAAGAAACTGTATAATCCAAATAAAATTCCTGAAGTCACACCGAAGACACACTTCTTTGGGTTCAAATGAACCTTGTACTCTTCCAACCTTTTAAAACAAATTTCTAGCACCTTTAGGTGATTGTTGCATGTCAAAGAACTTTCCAAGAGGTCATCCAAATTGTCTTCCATTAGCCTGTGCATGACATCATGAAATATTGTGGTCATGGCTCATTGATATGTAGCACCTACGTTCTCTAGGCCAAAAGGCATAATATTCCAACAATATGTACCCCAAGGACAAGTGAATTTTTTTTTGTGCTGATCTTTTGGGGTGATACGAATCTGGTTGTATCCTAAGAAACTATCCATGAGGGACAACATCTCATATCCTATTGTAAGATCCACAATGATGTCTATGTTTGAAAGTGGAAAGCCATATTTTGGACATGCCTTATTTAGATCACGAAAGTGTGTACAGATGTGTATTTGACCATTTGGCTTAGTGATAGGCACGAGGTTTGAAATCTAGTTAGCATAGTCTATTGATCTTATGAACCTCGCATCTAGTAACTTTTTGAGTTCAACTTTGACTAGCAAGGCAATATGTAGGTGCATCTTTCGCAATTTCTGTTTGGCTGGTTTGGCATCTAGAAGCAAGGACAAATGATGTAAAACTAGTGTTGGATCTAATCCTAGCATATCGACATAAAATCATGGGAATTTGATCTTATTTTTTAAGAAGAATTTTTTAAATTTAGGCTTTTCTTCTTTTGTCAAAGAGGCTACAAACATAATTGTTTTGGGATCCTTTGTTGTGGCTATATTAACTTCTATGGTGTCTTCAATGAGCATTGTTGATTTTTCTTATGTAATGGGAAGAAAGTCCAATCCTCCATCATTAGGCGCCTCAGAGAGGCTTTCACCCTTGGATACATCCTTTATTTTTAATTTTGTATCATCAAAAGGTGCCTTGTGATTTTCACCTAAAGACGTGTCTCTTCTTATTTTATTTTTATTATTTTTGTGACTAGAGGATTGCACAATCTCCTTGAAGTATGCTGTAGAATCAAGATCTATAGTGAATCCAACTTTATAGTCCCCAATTAGTATTCCATCATAGCTCGTCCCATGAATTCTGCAATAGCTTTGTCATTCTAAAATATGTCCATAGTGGGCTGTCCTTGTTGATCCCAGTCAATGAGTTGTGGGTAGATAAGGGAGATACCATCATTGGTGTTGGTGAAAGGTGGGGATGATGTGGAAAGCATGCAAATTGAGGTTGAAAGGGTAAAGACAAAATTTTCCTCAAAGTCCTAGGTGTATTCTATCTAGTCGTCATCTTCATTAGACTCGGGAAAATCAGACTCATGGTCATAATAGGGGACAAATGAGTCAGAATCATGGTCAATATAAGGGACAAACACATAAAAATCATGGTCAAAAGGATCAAATGGTGGTTTAGGTTTGTCATCATCACAAGGCCAAAAGAGTCTCACCCATTCTTCTCTTTTCAATGGGAGTTTAGGAGGATCTTTAGGAAGTTTGATGTTTAACATTTGTCTGAATCTTTCATTGAAAGAAGGCTCACCTAGTTCTTGAAACATTTTTTCAAGCTTATAATCACTCAAGGATCTTTGAAAACCATATTCCCACTCGTGGGATTCAGTCTCGGTATGGGAGTCCTTGATTGTCTTGATACTTTCAGAAGCATTTACGCTCTCACCTAAAACAACCATGTTGATCGTCAGTTTTGATTAGCTCAAACCCTAACCCGAGATACTTTGGTCTTCCAGAAGGAATTCCGAGTTCACTTATTCACATCTTGTTTATACCAAGGACACTAGTTCCATCATATCCTTTTTCCTTCACCATCTCATAGCCTTTGCCATACTATTGCACTGCTAGTGGAGGTAGGTCTTCCATGTCTTTGTAAATACAGGCCGATATATCTTTGATATCTTCTTTGCTCAGTTCTCCCCATTTTGTGAAATTCATTGTAGGAGGAACCTCAAAAATATCTTTAGGCTCTAGTTTGAAACAAGGCAGGCTACCATAAGATTTTGGAGACTTGGGTATTTTAGTGATATAATAGGTAGTGTTTAACTTGTACTCACCATAACCTTTGTCTTGGATCTTGATGTTAGGGTCAACACTTGAGATGGTGGAAGGAGATGGTACGATGGAAGATAAAGGAGTGGATGTGGATGGCTTGGTGAGTGTGGATGGATCAATGTATTTGGAAGAAGTGGACGTTGAAGATTCCTGGTTAATAGGCACTTGGTGTTCAGAAATTCCTCCCAAATTGGTGCAATACTAGAAGGGATCAAGATCTCTAGGTATGGTAATTTCAGTGCCATCGAAAGGAAACTTCAAGCATTGGTGGTAAGTGGATTGTATGAATTTCAGTGCATGGATCCAATGTCGACCAAGTAAAATGTTCTAAGGTATTTCAAGATCTAGGACCTGACATGTTGTATCTACAATTATTGGCCCTACCCGAATAGGAAGTGTGATAATTCCCCTAGAAGAGTGTTCCTCATCATCATATGCCTTTATGACAATGCTTTTGGTGTGATCCACACATGCATCAGAGAAGCCTAGTGCTTTGACTAGTTTTAGGGAGCATATATTCAATTGTGCTCCATTGTCTACCAAGACTCGTGTAAATTTGTGTTTATGAATGAAGACTTCAATATGTAGTAAATCATTGTGAGACGGTTTAGGTGAGGAATAGTCTTGGTCTGAAAAGGTGATAGGATGGGGAGTAGTCAAGTATCTGACCATGACTTCGAAGTGGTTGACATCAATGTCGGTTGGTATGGAAGACTCATGTAAGACCTTATCAAGTATGGATTTTTGTGCAAGTGAGATGCATAGTAGCTCGAGTATGGAGATTTGAGCAGGTGTTTTACCCAATTTGTCAATAAGATTAAATTGTCCTTTGGGCTATGACTGTTTGGAAGAGGGACCAAGTATTGTGATATTTGGTTGTCTAGCAGGAGGACCAACTATTGTGACCTTGCCTCTATGGGTAGTGGCATTACACTCCGGAGTCTTCTTCATGGTGATGGTATTAACTTGTTCATCAACAGCTCAGAGGTGGTTTTAAATTATAGGTCCACTAGAATAATCAAAAGTAGTGCGAGCATGTAATTGGATCGATTGTTAGTCTTTGGATCTGATGTAGAGGGGTTACCTAAACCATGATCTTGTAGTGGGTTTTTATGAATGGTATGGTCCAAGTTTGAAGAAAATTGTTGACCATCAAGTTCAATGGTACTATTTTCAATAAGATCCTATATGACATTTCTTAACTATATACATGAACAATTTTTATGCCCTTTTATTTGATGGTAATTGCATGCATAATGCATTATCACCCCACCATGATGGCTTGAGCTGCCCTAGGTCATATGGTTTAGGGTCTTGCAATGTGATGATTTTTTTTTGGAGGAGCTTCTTGAGGACAACTTCAATTGGTTCACCCAAGGGGGTGTGTGTGCATTTTTTTGGAAATTTTTGGGTTTGGCATGATTTCCCTTGGTCTTGATTATTATGGATGGCATTTTCTATAGGTGTTGGTGTGGTTAAGGAAGTGTTTTGGGGTTGAGTTCCTCTGAGTGTGATTGCAAGACCTATTGTGTTTACTACTTTAGCGTCAACAACACCATCATGGTAAAATATTTGTTTTTGACCCAATATTTTTTTTTGTCATTACGTGGGTTTGGGTTTGTATTCTTGTTGCCATATTTAAGTTCTCCTTTTGCAATTAGAGCCCTTTCAAGTTGAACTCCTTTTTTGACAAGGTCTATGAAAGTGGTGCAACAATGAATTTGTAAATTGTATCTCAATGGGACAACAAGGTTTTGAACAAACATGTTTACTTTCTCCTTTTTTGGTATCTCGATAGGACATTGAATTTCCAAACCCCACCATCTTTGGAAAAATGGAATGAATGTTTTTCCAATGTCTTCTTAGGTCATCTTACATAAATTGGCAATGGTAATGTTGGTGTCAATGTTATAGGCATAATTTTCTACAAATTTATCAACAAGTTTATCCCATGACTTTATTCCTTTGGGAAAGAGGGAAAACAATTCAAGTGTAGGACCCACAAGACTTCTTGGGAAGAGTCTCATTAGATAGGTATGTTCATATGCAACATCCATGCAATTGGTCGTAAATTCTCTTATGTGCTCAAGAGGATTAGTTTGCCTTTTTATTTGGAAAAGTTATGTACCACATATCCTTGAGGGAATGGTGGCATGTGTAAACTAATGTGAAATGGGTATGGTCATAAGTCATAGGATGTGTGGGTCTTTTTGTTGGAAAATTGCATGCTCTCCAATTTTTTTTTCAATGCAACGAGTTGAACCATGAGTGCATCTAATATAGGGTTGTTTGTGGCATCACACATGCTGGTAATGGGTATCCCATGAGTTCCCATTTGCGGTGGTGGTACGTTTTGATTTGGGATGTATTGTTGTGGAATGTATGATGAATTTTGGGTTGGAATTTGTTGGTATTGATAATTTTGAATAGGAATGTGTTGTTGCGTATGAATGTGGGACATGTATGTGCGAATGTGTGTTCCAGCAGTGTTAGTTTGTATTTGTGGAATTTTCTTCCCTTGAATGTTTTGATGCCCAAATGGAATCATGTGTTGTGTTATTTGGTTTCCTTGTCTAAATTGGTAAATGTGGCCATGTGGGATATTTTTGTTTTTCTTTTGGGGGACATTAGTGTTAGTATTGATTTGTGACAAATTATTTACATTGGGTTGAGGTCCTTGAATGGTAATTCATCTTTTATTTCTCCCAAAGGGGTTTGATTATTTTTTTCCCATGGCATTAGTTGAGGACCCAAGTAAGATATTTTACGATGTCATTCCCATAGCACTAGATGAAGATCCAAATAAAAGGTTTGATAAATTTGTCCCCATTATATTGGTTCAAGACCCAAAGGTAGCCCCAACATTTTGTGATGAAGTTGTTGATATTTGTGGGATTGATTGTGATATAGTGTGTGCTATGGTTGATGTTCCACAATAGATGTTGTGTTGACCCTGTTAGATGTGTTTTGAGTGGAGGTGCCAATGGAAGTAGCGTTGATGGTGTTTGTTGCATTTTGTGTGGTGGCACCAATGGAGGTATTGTTTGCATTATGTTGTGGTGTTGATTGGGGTTGACTAGTTTCTGTAGTATGATTAGGATATGTTTCTCTTAAGGTGTTAATATTGAACCCTCATGGAAATTTATCCCCTTGGTGTGGGAGCAGGGCTAGATATCACTTTGAATCTTGTAAGATTAATTCCTCTACAAAGGAAGCCAGTTGGGGGTTTTGGGCGGTAGCTTCTAAGTCTTCCATGAACACTTGTCCCTTTTCATCTCTACATATAAATTTTTCAAAGGGGTTGTGTGATGAGGATGCAATGTTCATGTCACTAAAAGGGTTTATGAAAGATATCCCCATGTATGTGTTTAAGTTCATGTCATTAGGAAAGTTGTAAGGGTTGTTTCCTTGTCCAAAGGGGTCCATTTTTCTTCTCTTTCTTTGTAGCCTAGTTTCAACCATATAAGATTTGCTTAAATGAGGGAGGATGAAAGATAACCAAATCTATGTACTATGTTTCTTTGGATTTTTGGAATAAGGAGTGCAATAGTGACAATGTTGTCTAAAGGGGATGTTAAATGCAAATGATATTGAGGACTAAAATGAATGGTATGACATTATGTTTTTTTGGATTTTTTGAATAAGGGGTGAAATAGTGACAATGTTGTCTAAAGGGGATGTCAAATGCAAAGTAACAATGATGACTAAAAATGATATGACACTATTGTTTTTTTAATTTTTGGAATAAGGGGTGCAATTAAATGAAAAGTGATAATGAGGACTAAAATGAATGGTTGAAGACTAAAGTGTTTAAAGGTATGTTATGCAAAATGCAAGGTATAAGGAAACTCTAAGGTGTAATCAATTTTGGTAGAATTTTAGGAAAGGTTTACTAACCATTCAAAGTTTGGTCAATGTCTCAATTTTAACTGTCAAAGGATTGTTTGTGGGACTAAGTGAAATGACAAGCTGACAAAGTGAGGTTTCCTAACTAGACTTATGAGTTAGAAACATCTCACAAAGGGACAAAGAATTTAAAGGATTGATTTTGACTTAGTCCAAATGACAATCTATTTTTGAAGGAAAAGGTTTCACAAAGTATGGCAAGTTTTCCTATTCTAAAGTTTGCAAAAATGAGAACCTAAGAGTTTTTTTATGTTGAAAGATGGGGGTGGATCCTAAGATGCAACTAAAAAATTCCAAAGGTGGACCTATGGTAAAAGCTAAATGCAAGCTAAAAGATACAAAAATGGATAATTTGAGTAAATATTCTTCTAGTTTTTGAACAAAGACCACTGGGTATGTGCAAGATCATGATGGGCCAAAAAGTGGCAATATGATGGGTATGTGGCTGACGACTATTTTTTTACCCAAAATTGATGAAATGAAAAGGTTTTTAAAGGAGATTCTCAACTTTCCACCAATATAAATTATGCTTTACTTTGAATTTAATAAGTAATTATTATTCATTTTCTATTCAAATTATGACTAAAGTCTGATTGATACTAGGTTGATTGAAAAACATCTATAACTTTTAAATTGTATCACATTTTTTGAATCCAAAATTGAATCGCATTCTATGTTTCACATACTATAGGATTAAAAAGAAAAATTGAATTTCATGAAGTTTCGACCAGAGTTAAGGTGGTCAAACATACGATTTTTATATTTTTTAAAAAATTTGTAATAAAAATTCATAATTAATTATTTACTTGGAAAAAAATTATAAAGATACCATCACATTGGGGCATGAGTCCTCTACTTATATCTAAAATATTATAAAAATATATTATCATTTTATTGTGATTAAGTGGTCATACAAACACCTATTCTTTCCTTGAAATTTAAGTACCACTATATTTGAAATTTCAATTTTTCACCAAATAGATTTAAAAAATAAAAAATAAAAATCCTAGTAGTTTAGAAATTAGATTCAATTTACTACAAATTCTATTCTTACATTTTTTTGAAATAATATAGATAAATTATTCAAACTTTTATGTCAAGTTGCCTAACTCTGATTTTTTTGAATTTTTTGCCACTTAAGGGCCTATTTTTTCCATGATGATCCTGCACATACCCCACTAGGAAAAGATGTTTAGCAATAGATTGAAAATGTTAGGTCTCAGATTTGGACAATGACAGTGATTTTTCTAAATGACAGGAAAATGCATTGTTTTAGGTATCAAATGTGTTGTAGAGTCTCAAATGTGTTGTTGTTTTAGCAAATGCGTTGTTCAAGACCGCAGATGCAGTTCGATAGGTCAATTACATGGTTCAATGTAGAAAATGCATTTCAGTATAGACAGATGCATTTATCTATTTGTCAAGTGTGGTTTAGCAGGTCAGATGCGTTGCACAGAGTCTCAAATGCGTTGTAGTATGAATAATGTTGGGTTTCCTTGTAATTTTGGCAGATTTTTGAGATTGTTTCAATTTGAATGTGTTTTTTTAGATTTGTGAAGGATGTTTTATGTGTTCATTGGTTCAAAAAAAACTTGGAAAACACATGATTTTTTCTTTGAAAAAAAAGCACGTTGAAAACAAGCACAACCCTATGGATGGCAAGGACTATATTCATTGGATCCCCATTTGGATTTTTCTAGCCATACTTATTCTTAGTGGGTGACTTAGAAGATTGGACACACTGGCTCCCCTCCACAACACTCACTTCTCTGGGTCAACCAAGCTTTGAGTTCTCATGACTCCCATGACAAACTCTTCACCTCTACTAAGAACTGTGAGAACGTGGGATGGTTTAGCAACGATCGTTGTTGCACCAACAAATAGAAAGAGATTTTGGCAATTGCATAAATGGTTTTTAGTAAGGGCACCTGTTCAAGTGGTCACACATGAGGCAAGATTAGATCCGATAAGGAGAAATCCCAGCCTGAAGAGGTTACGCTCTATAGGTTTTCACACACCACACGGGTATTGAGGGAATCACTTGTCTACATGACACATCTGCACCTGTAATACTAAGCTTTCCATTAGCATTCACATTTGTATACCATTCGAGAGTAGCTTGGCTTTAGTTTCGTTACCAGTTTGACTCACCTTGGGGTGAGTACTTTTTCCCTCCAAGGAAGGCCCAATTTCTAGAGTCAATAATAATTTCTCTTGCACCTAGGATTGCACAAGTGTGTAAGGGGAGATAATACTTTAATTATTCAATCGATGTTACACAAATATGAAAACACTTGTTCATTTTAATGCCCAAATTAAAATATGTGGGTGGAAAAGTAACAACCTCTAAGTGTTTTTGTTTCTCAGGATCGCAACAAGGTACAAGAGAATTGCATACACAGTAAGAAGTTATCTCTACACCACAAGACACACAAAACACATATTCATTTTTAACCCAAATTATTGTGAGACAAGCAAGGTTCTTTTTAAGCCAATGCTATGAGAATGCATGTAAATTTTAGCTTTGATGAGTTTCAATGCAAATTGTGTTCATTTTAATCCCATGAGTGAATGCATGTTCACTTTAAGCCATGAAATGTAAATGCAAGTTGTTTCTGATTACTTTTTTTTTGCTTTAGGATAGTAAAAGAGTTATAAAATCATCAAAAAACAATGGTTAGCATCTCCTTCTAGCTTGCCACATGTTGCAAACAACTCTGGATTAGTAACCCAAAAATCCCAAATCTTCTAGACTAAAAAGAGAAATCTGGAAAATACTGTCAAAAACTAAAAGCAAACCTTTACCAAGAAGATGTGCCATTCTTCCTATCAAATGCATTGCAACAACAAATGCATTGCTCAGGCCTATAGATGCATTATAGAAAATCAAATGCATCATTCAGGTTGTCAGATGCGGCTCGGTATTGTGGATGCATCGTTCTCGAAGTCAAATGTGTTGCAATGCATCAAATGTGGCTCAGAAAGTTGCAATTGCAGTATTTTGTACCTGCACCTACAAAAATGATGAAAAATCGTACAAAAATCTGCAAAAAAAGTGTTTTTGGCATCGAGTTCACCAATGTAACTAAGGCAAAAAGTTAGGTTAGCATGAAAACAAATGGATAAACAAAACCCTAGTTAAACAATGAAGTACAATGGAGTAAAAATGCATAAAACAAACAAAATCTTCACCAATAAGCCTTCATGCGGTCCATGATTGACCTTCATTTCCCTTCTCCATTTGCTAAAAAAATGATATTTTCCCTCAAATTTTGATGAGCAACTATTGACCTATGACAAATCCCTAAGTAAATATTGAAGGATACTATTCAAGAGCTACAATGTACTTAGAAATTGCAAGTATGAAGTATGCCAACAAGAAGTCAAGAGGTATGAAGTGTGTCAAATGAGGTTGAAATTAACTTTTTATAGAAAAGTCAATTTTGGATGAATGGCTAGGATTGTCAGATGAGAGATTCCCTAAGATCAAAGGCTGAAATTAAATGTGATGACCATCAATTAGGGTTAGGGAAAATTTTGAAATGAAAAGATGAGATTTGATTTTAGAAAAATCAAATCAATGGACAAGAATGCATGTGACAAGAGGATATTGGGGACGGAAAAAGAGGTTGTTGGAAAATCAAATCATAATTTAAAATTATTTGATTTTAAAGGTTGAGTTGACCTTTTGAAATAAAAATTAATTTAATTCAAAAGTGGTGGGGTCATGTGAGAGTAAATAATGATTTTAAATTATTTACTTGGTGGGAAAAATAGAAAGTGGACAATTTTAAATAAATGATTTATATAAAATTAGAAAGAGCCAAGGTGGATAATAATTAAATAAATTAAAGAATTTATTTAATTATGAGCAACCTTTAGAAATTAATGATGTATTTAATAAATAAATAAAATTTATTTATTTAAATAATCGGGAAGAATTAATGGACAAAGATAATTAAATAAATTTAGGAATTTATTTAATTATAGAAAGGACATAGAAATTAGTGGCCGCATTTAAATAAAATAAATATAAGGAGTATGTAGGGATCATAATGGAATAAAAAGTGGCGATATGATGGGTATTTGTGATGTAAGGCTGGCGACTTTTTTTACCCAAAATTGATGAAATGAAAAGAGGGTTTTAAAGGAGATTCTGTATTTCCACCAATATAAATTATGCTACTTTGAATATAATAAATAATTATTATTAATTTCTTATTTGAATTGGCTAAAATCACGATTGTTAGGCTAATCAACATCTATAAATTTCAAAGCGATGTCATTTTGGAATCAAACATGTGTCACATTCTATACTTCTCATAATATAGGATTAGAAAAAGAAAATTTGAATTTCATGAAGTTTTGACCAAGTTAAGGTGTTCAGACATACGAGTTTTTGTATTTTTTTAAAAGTTGTAATAAAAAATTCATAGTTAATTATCTACTTGGAAAAAAAATTACAAAAATATGCATCACATTCGGAACAGGTCCTCTACTTGTACAAAATATTACTCAAAATTATTATCATTTATTGTGTAGTTGAGATTAATTAAGGCAGGACACCTCTTATTTTTTCTAAAATTTGAGTACTACTACATTGAAATTTCAAATTTTCACCAAATAGATTTAAAAAAAAAAAAAACCTAGTAGTTTAGAAAATAAATTCAATTTTCTACAGATTCTATTCTTACATATTTTTGAAATAATATAGATAGCTTATTCAAATTTTTATGTCAAGTTGCCTAACTCTGATTTTTCCAAATTTTTTGCAACTTATGGGCCTATTTTTTCCATGATGATCCTCCACATCCCCATAATTTAATTATTTAAATAGTCAGGAGGAATTAAAGATGTGAATTAATTAAATAATTGAGAATTATTTAATTAATAGTTGAATTTGGACTACAAGACATAATTAAATTTATTTTAATTATGTTGAGAAGAAATATGGAGAAAATGAAGCTTGCAGGCCTAGGTCAATTTTATGTGTCTATAGGAAGCTTTTTCCTTTTGCTAAATTCACCAATTTCTCTAGGCGGAATTAGGGTGGGAGGAGCTATAATCTCCTTACCATCTTTATTAGGCATCAATTGTTCTTTAGGAAGGAGGGTATTCATATCAATAGGAGGATATTGATATCTTATGCCTCTAGTACTTTCAATTGGTATTTGTTCAAAGAGTTGATGAATTTCATGTTCACTTGTTCTATCACATCGTTGTTTACTCAATATTGTAAAGCCTTTTCCATATGTCTCTTCTAGGTTGATAGGAGTATCTGTCACTTTGTTAACATAGAATGGTTGAGTGTTTGCTTGCTTAGAGGAACTAGGTTCACCTATTGTAGTGAACTTAGGGATAACTCTTGTCTTAGTTTCAAGATGTAAATAACCAAACATATCAAGAGGTGGTTGTTAGAGTAAATTATATTTACACTTAAGTTTACTTAGGCTTGCATTTAGTTACTCCTAGGTAGTTTTTCCCATGCTGCGAAGTTTCTCACCTGTCTATGTTTTTCATGGCTTTAAAATCCTGTAACATTATGTACATTTCTCATCTCATTTTTTATTCACTCTTGTTTTGGTGAAATATCCTTTGGCTTCTCTCTATTTCGTGAAGGTATTTTCTGTAGATGGTTTCTTGGGAATTTGTTTCTCTATCAGTGGTATTGTAGAGGGTGTTGGTTGTTTCATTGATGGATAAAAGGATTCATCAGTTTAGATATTGTTAAGGAAATCATTTAGGAACTTATTCATGTTGTCATCATCTTCTCCAATGATGTCAACATCATGAGGACATGCATTAGGAGTTGAAGTAGCATGAGTTAGCTTGATTTCATTAAGGTCATTTCCAAAAGCACAACTTGACACATCCACTAAGGACTTCAAGGACATCCATAGTTTACCAAAGAACATATCCATGATGCAAATTTTATATTCTAAACTATACAACACTGTGTAATGCAAAGTTCTAGATGCAATTTTGAATTTAAACAATGCACAAGATGAACTAATTTAGACTAGATGCAATGAATTGGATGAAACAAAAGTGTATAAGCTAGAATAAAAAGGTATAAACAACAAACAAAAGATAAAAAATAGTGCTTTAAATGCTAGAAAATGTAGTGCATAATCTACATGGGGCTGATTTTCCCAAGGTGGCGAATGAGTCCCAGTAGGGATTTTTTCAAAATTTTCAAAAAATTTCAATTGATTTTTATTCTTTTTATGTTGTATGATTTGTATTCTAAGTGCAAATGCAGATTTTGTATGACTTTCGATGAAATGAGATGCAAAAATGCAAGCTATATGAACTTTCACTAATGCAAAATTTTGAAAACCCTAGAATTCCAATTAACTAATGTAAATCATAATGCAATGTTAATACAAGACAAATCTAAGATGATGATGCACTCCAAATCAGAATTATGATGTTCTAAATGTAGGTTCACCAAAATAGAACCTATTAAAATGGGGTTTAGGTGCTTTCGTATGGCTTATGACCTAGAGTACACCCACTTTCGAGTTATTCCATTCTAGGAAAACCCTTGAGATCTCAATGCAAAGGAGAAAGAGATCTTGCAATATGGCTATCCAAGGACCTGATTGTAAACTAATGAGGGGTTCACTACCAGGTAAGAACTTGGAAAGAAAAATGTAATGCAAGATGTAACCCTAATATGATGCAATGACATACAAAGTGACCTAGAAAAGTATACAAAACAAAATAGAAAGTTGCAAGATGAAATATGCACACTTGACAATCTAGAGATGACTAGAAGGAGGTCTGAATTGTTGGAAATTTTGTCTTTAATGCTGAGTGGGACTCATTTTCCAAGCTAGGAAAATCATTCCAAAATAAAGATTTTTATGTGGGAACAAGATCTAGAAATGGGTATTTGAATCTGCAAAAAATTCTATTTTAACCTAAACTAGTACTCATTCAAAAGAACTGGCCAATCGGTCTGGTTAGGGATTCCTAAAACATCAAGATCTGATTTCTAGATTTGAATCTCTGTAAATCAACTTGTAGGTG
This sequence comes from Sequoia sempervirens, assembly GCA_007258455.2. Lineage (NCBI taxonomy): Eukaryota > Viridiplantae > Streptophyta > Pinopsida > Cupressales > Cupressaceae > Sequoia > Sequoia sempervirens. The sequence continues at coordinate 13,635 of VDFB02389502.1, forward strand.
AACATCTTCAATGTTATCCAATGCTTGATGACAACTTTGATAACTTTAGGAACTTTGACAACTTTCTCATATATTGCTCTTCAATGTTTCTTGAACCTTAACCCACAAAACACACACAAAAGATAGCAAAAAATATTGTTTTGCTAGTGGATAGGGGTTTTCCTTGGTAAAACCCTGTTTTGGGTAATCAAACCTTGAAATGAAAAAAATATGATGTTACAACTCACCAAACCTTATCAATAAGATGTTACAAACATGTGTGAGATGGCTCCAATGGATGCATATCTTGACTCTTTCTTGAAGATGATAGATCTTGAATGAATTGCTAGCTTGAATCATCCAAACCTTGCATCACAATTGTTAGGTCCAAAACAAACATGATGCATGAAGTCCTTGACATGATACTTGATGCTTGAAGAATACTTTAAAATGCTTGATAATCTTCCCTTGAATGCTTTTGAATGCTCTTCTAAACACTTGAATTCACTTGTAAACTCAAACATGCTAGAAGGATAAATGCTTGAATGCTTGGGGGGTTGAAAATGAGTGAAATAACCTTGTATTTATACTTAATTATGCAAAAATTCTTGAAATTACAACACCACAAGCCGACATCAGATCTAGGAGGATAAAATCTGGCCAAAAATTTGAATTAATTTTGATTTTGGGTCACACAGGACTCATTCACCTAAGGTGGCAAATGAGTCCCATTATGCATAATTTTTGGGACCATTTTTAAAAATGCTTAGAAAGGTTTGAAAACAGGTTCGAGACCCAAAAAACTAGGTGGGACTCATTCATCCAAGGTGGCGAATGAGTCCCAGATCACTAAGTCTGGGCCATTCAACTTGAAAACACCTAAATTATGATTGGGTATTGATTTGTGTTGGGATTATCCTTGAAAAGATACATTAAATGAGGCTTGTGGATGCAAAACAAGGCCAATTAAAGCACAAAGAAGCATAATTATTAATGAAAACTCTAGAAAAGTGTGAAAGTGTGTTACAACAATTTACAACACTTTCGATAAGGCATGATTAAGGTTAAAAATATATTTATTAGGTTTAGTTAATTAATAAAACCTCAAAAAAGTGTGAAAGTTTGTTACAACACTTCACAACAATGTAGCAGGGTACCGTTTATCTTCATTAGTTCACAAAGGCCCCAAGACCTAATGTGAATGTATCAAACACATTACAACACTAAATCAAGGCACCATTAAGCCTAGTCTATAAGGAGGTCCTAAACAAGAAAGGAAAAGTAGAAGGGATACCTTTTCCATTGCCACATTAATATTATGGTAAAATTAGATCCCTATAGACCATCCTCTTCTAGAAATATTCTATGATTGATTTCTTCTAAGAAAATTAGTCCATGTTGAATTACTTAATATAGTGTGGCGAGGGGAGCAGGCAAGGAGACACGAAATACACTCACCAAATAGAGAATAATATTTTCAATTAAAATATGAAACTCTTACATGCAGAAGATCACAAATCCTCGAGCTCTGTGATACATGCAAATTACCAACTTACAAAAAATTACCTAGATCCCCTTTCACAGCATGCGAACTTCTTTCCCAAAAAGTTACCCAAAAAAATCAGAAACCAACCCCTAAATAGACCCATTTCCGGTTTGGAATTAAAAAAAACATTGGAAATAAGATTTTTGGCGGTTTGGCGCCAAAATTACAATTTGAAATTCAAGTTTAAATTCCAGGTGATTTAAAAATTAGCACATTTCTAAAATATATACACCAACTTAAAGCCAGTCCTTAACTGTCGACCGTCGGATCTTCAGCTCAATAATACCCAACTTTGAATCTCTTGAAAGGTTTCCATAAATTTTCGAACCCATCAAGGATCGTTTGATCCCTTGTTGTTGAGCTTCGGAAGGTTTCGAGGGAGTAAAAAGCGAAGTGGAACTTGAATATCTTTCAAGTGAATGATCTTGACCTGAGATTCTTTCACCGGGCCTGTGTATTTTCTATCTAGACCTTCCCGTAATTTATATGTTACGACTTCCAAATGCCGACACACTAAAGCCGCGATTGAAGCGAGAAAAAAAAGTAGAAAAGTAGTTACGCGAAGATTTAGAACTATTATTGACGAGTATCAGAAATATAAAACATCTACAAAAAAGAAAAACAGAACAAAAATGAAATCATCTTTTTGGGTGATACAGAACCCTCACACCCTTTGGATGCTCACACGCCGGACACCGAGTAATTTGAGAAGTGACCCCATCTGCGTCTCGGATGGTTGAAAACAAGCAGTCAACCTCTACCTTAGACAGCAAGAAGAATCTTCCCGCGGTACTTCCTTTCCAGGCTTTACGGATACTCTTCGCCACTGTTGCGGTACTCCCCTTCCCACCACTGACTATCTAGGATTTCTTTTAATCTCCTCCTTCTACGAAGTGATAGGTCTTGCTTGGAATGTAAGCGTTGTTCATTGGTGTTTCCTCTGCGCCACCTTCATGATACTCTGTCAAATCTGAAATATTGAACACAGGGGAAATGTTGAATCCATCTGGCAACTCTACCTCATATGCATTCCCTGATTCATGCCTCTTAACAATTTCTGAGATAGAACTGCTTCATCTTGAGTTTGTTGGGTTCCCCTTTGAAACCTGCTTTCCTCAAGTGGACCACTCACTTCTACATCACCAATGGAAACTCATATACCTCCTTTTCTGGTTACTTTCAGCCTTATACTGCATATTCATCTTGTTGATATGTTCTATGACATTCTCATGTATATTCTTGATGTGCTCTGCAAATTCTTTGGCTTCAGCACTAGTTTTCTTCTCTTGGTCCATCTTCCTCAATTCTGGAGCGGTCCTGGGACTACCTCCATACACAATTTGGAATGGTGATCTACTAGTACTTCTATTGATAGAATTGTTGTAAGAAAATTCTTCCTGGGGTAAGATCAAGTCCCATCCCTTAGGTTTATCTCCTACCAAGCATCTCAATAGGTTACCCAGACTTTTGTTCACAACCTCAGTCTGCCCATCGGTTTGTGGATGGTGCGCAGAACTAAACTTCAACTCTGTTTTCAAATTTTTCCACAAGGTCCTCCAAAAGTATCCCACGAACTTGGTATCACGATGCGAGACTGTACTTTTTGGCGTGAGACCATAGTCTCACACCACTTCTGAAGAACAAGTCAACAATATGGGCGCATCATGGGTCTTGGCATGGGATGAAATGTGCCATCTTGAAAACCTATCAAATACCACAAATCTTGAATTCATTTCCCTCTACGTGTCCTTGGCAGAGCCAAGACAAAGTCCGCACTTATATCCTCCCATGGCCTCTCTGATACAGTGGTGATACAACCAAATACGGCTCACTCCTTTAGCCATCACGACCCCTTGCCTACAACTGCACTGAACTTCTTCACATCTTGTCATAGCTGAGGCCAATAATAATGCTCACTTGACAATGGCAATGAGTCTTATCCACGTGGAAATGTCCTTACATTCCTCACTATGCTTCTCCTTTATCGAGTTTCTCCCTCATGAACTCTCGGGAGATACCACCAATTAAGCGTTTTCCACAAATTTTTAGGCCATGGGATCGTTTGGTGCCTCAAGCTGAGCTTCGAAGGTTTTTCAGGGCAAAAAGCAAAAACTAGAACTTGAATAACTTTCAAATCATGAATGATCTTGACCTGATTCTTTCACCAGACTGTGTATTTTTCCATCCTGAACCTTCCCATAAATTTCTATCTTCCCACGACTTCAAATGCAAACCTGCTAAAAATAGCAGTTGAGCAGAAAAAGCAGAAAAACTGTTCTGAAAGTTGGAAACTCTTATTTGACGAAAAGGGTATCCAGAAATACAAAAACATCTACAAAAAGAAAAGAACAGGAACAAAAATGGAAATCATCTTTTGGGTGATGCAAGATTTCCCTCACCACTTGGATGCTCTGCATCATAGTGTAAACACATTATAAGAGGTTAAAATATCTTATGTTATATATTTGATTGAATAAAGGGAATTATCATATAATCATAATAGTATTTATTCAAATCTCTTCCATCTCTTAGGTAATTTAGTTGATTAAATAATCACTTTAATTAATGATCATTAGGGTCATTAAATTGTAATATATGACTATAACGATTATTACTAAACAAACTTCAATCATAACTTATCATGAATCTAGAAGTAGTTATTGAGAGCTAGGCATATTAGTTAACCCCTCATATAATTCAACATTTAGTATTTATAAGACTGAATGATATACATTTTTTAATAATCTTTTAAAGACATGAGATTATTGACTATGGACTCTTGAATGTATTATTGATTTTTTAGACATTAATTATGACCATAAGTGTTAGAAGAGAACAATTCTTAGAATGAGAATAGGCCTATAATATAAAATTAGAAACACACAACCTTTGAAGCTAGGGTGACTATTATAAATGATAAAAAAAATGGATGATTAAAGGATATTTGTCTCAATTTATTTTGAAAAGGGGATTATTTATTTTCAATCTATATTTTAGTCAAGGGTTAAGAGTTGATTGAGCATGTTATTTCTTATCTTGGAATGGCCATACATTTAAGTAAATAGAACTAAGTGTATCTCCTATTAGTGGAATTTCAGGATGTCATTCACCTATTTGGACAACCATGGTTGAAAGTTTAATTTGATGTAACTAAGGTAGACCTGATTTTTCATATGTAGGAAAATCCATTTCATATGATCTTTCAAAGACAAGGTCTAGCTCTTAGTATATAATTTCCATTTGCATGATGCATGAAATTAATATTAATTGACAAAACTTTTATGAAAAGATAATTAATTATTTAGTTTTGTAGATTTGAGTCGTTATGTAAATAATGTAATATGATTCTCTCTAGAATAAATTTAGCTATACCACTAGTAAGATTTAATAATCTATAAAATAGGGGCAACTCTCCTTGCTTAGCACTCTTAATTTAGTATTAATAATTGAAAATATAGTAAACACCAAATCTAATACTTGAAAAAAATCTAATGAGTGGATTTACTTGGTTTCCCTAGGCTTTAGGACAAATTCTAAAGTGGGACTTAAGCCCTTTTATATTACATCTTTTGTAAGATAACAAAATCGATGCATTTTCATTAGTGAACTATGGTAGTTTAGTGAGACTCGTGAATCATTTGGTCTCAATGAGTCAAGTCTTTGGCTAGAGAATTTTACTGATCTTGTTAGACAAATTGTTTATCTACACAAGGATGGATTCCTATTTGTAGAACAAAAGAACCATTAAGATTAACTTTGTTTGAATATATAATATAACTAAGTTTAAAAGAAAAAAAATGTGACTAATGGGTTAAGTTGTGTGTTTTAGTTTAATAGCGAAGGAAAGATTTTTTCACCTTTATTATATATTACTCAACTATGTATAACTACCTCTTACTCATACATTTACAATAAATACTTCTATTATACTTAACTAATAGGATGACTAACAAAGGATGTGCACACCAATATATTATTTATTTCCACATAATACACTATGATGCTATATCCCTAAGTACATTGCAACCTATCAAGTATCATAAAACTCTATATATTTCCAAAATGGAAAATGAATACTCAACAAATGACAAATGATAATGAAAATAAAGTTAAGAAAAGTATTAGATGGCCAAGAAATGGAACCTTTGGAGACACCCATTAAACATCACAAAACCATATTTTTATGCCTTGTCTAATTATTTTCAAGATCTTAGCTATCACTAGACTCGCCATATCAACCTATACATGTTTGTGCATTTGTAGATTGAAGTTAACAAAAATTATAAAGTCTAAAAACAAAAAATACAAATCTAAAATCAATGATAATAAAATTAAAATGTGTAATACCATGAAACAAATGTATACACTAACATACCACTTCTAAATTAATTATTATATTTAAAACCGTCAAGTCAAAATAGACCTCCTCACAATGGGTCCATAGTTTGTTGGTGAAATTGAATTCTTGTCAATGGGTTCCTTGTTTTTTGTTGAAGTTGAACTTTTGTCAATGAGTCACTAGTTTGTTGGTGAAGTTAAATGATTTTGAATGAGCCCACCAAAGATCAATTCTATTTTATTTTTTTCAATACCAAAGATCAATTCTTATGAGTGGAAAATGTCAATGAACACAATAAAAGATAAACTTGGGATTATGTGGGAGATAATTCTCGAGAAATAGATATTTCTCAATCTTTTTCTCTCAGCCAAATAAATTTCAACCTAAAGCTTGTACTTTTGTATGAAATATCTAAATAATTTTAAGTGTTTGATACGAAACTCAAAAAAACAAACTTGATCAAACAGTTGAACAACTTATTCATGTAGTTGAAAGAAATGACCCAGAATAGATGTAATATACCGTCACATCAAAGCGTTAGACATTTGTAATAAGTTACGAAGTCTTGTTCAAGTTCAGGAAAGACTTTCGACATAATAGAACTTAAATTCATAAATATCTAGTTCTGATCTGTGAATTCGAGTGTGGAGAAAAATGGGAAAGATACAGAAATATCGTGGTGTGAGAAAATGCAACTGGGGCTCTTGGGTTTCTGAGATTCGTCATCCAATTCTGTACGTTCTTTATTACTTGTGTTTATTTTCATTTTTCTGGTTTTTATATATAATTTATATCAGTATTATCAATTTATTTTTTATTTAGTTCATTGTTGTTGTAAGAACAAGAGGGTTAAGAATTTGTTGCTTCTGGATTAAACTGTGTAATAGTTTTTGGATTAGGTTCACACTCCCTTCTTTTTTTCATTAATGTTTTTATTCATTTTATTATATTTTCTCCAAGGTTTGATTTCTTCTTTTGGTCAACTTTCTTGTTTCTTGTGCAATCTTTCTCTTCACCTCTCCCTTATAACCTAGTTGATCTGCAATCTCTCACTCCTTCAACTCTTTTTGCATCCTGATGATGGATCGCGGAGTGTGATCTGAAACGTTGATCCAAAAACTATCACACAGTTTAATCCAGAAGCAACAAATTCTTAACCCTCTTGTCCTTACAACAACAATGAACTAAATAAAAAATAAATTGATAATACTGATATAAATTATATATAAAAACCAGAAAAATGAAAATAAACACAAGTAATAAAGAATGTACAGAATTGGATGACGAATCTCAGAAACCCAAGAGTCCCAGTTGCGTTTTCTCACACCACGATATTTCTGTATCTTTCCCATTTTTCTCCACAAGCAACAAATTCTTATTGATATGGACTGTGGAAATCTAATGTCTTTGAACAAGAGGGTTGTTATGTATAATCTATATCAATTTGTTGATTTAAACAACATATTCTAAACTTTGACTTGTTTAGATGATTCATATGAAATCATATGCGATTGCTTTTTAGAAAGAAGAGAGTGTGACTTGGAACATATGAAACAGCCGAAGAAGCAGCTCGTGCATATGATGAGGCTGCTGTAATTGTGCGTTGTCATGGTAGCCATGTAAATCTTCCCCATTTTGTCAATGCTGATAATAACTCAGAGCAGAGAAGAGTCCTGTCCACAGCAATGATTTCTAAGCTCCACCATCTCAATATGACCTCCATGAATAAGGTGTTGCTGCAATATGCTGCTAAGGAGGGCTCCCTACTCTCTTCCCCTCGCTACCTCTGCTTAAAGTTATACAATGAGAAATCGAATCAATTGGGACTCTGGCAAAACAAAGTGGGTGGTGGAGGAGGAGATGAATCCAACTGGGTGATGAAAATCGAAATTCCTGCAATAAAAGGGGATGACGAGTTAGATGAGGACATAGCTTCAGAGATGATAGAAGAGCTTCTTCAACGCTGAAACACTTTTAAGGCTACAGTATAACACAGCATAGAATGAATATCTTGCTTGTAAGCTTGAGTCATTATCATATGCATATGGTAAAAGGAATATATGATAGAGAAATGGTATTGAACGAAAACAAATAGGAATATTTAGTAGCCCGGAATATTTTGTACGTAGTGATGTAACTATTTCAATGGTTTTGAATGAACCATCAAGAGATCGATTCTATTTTTTATTTTTTTCAATACCAGAGACCAATTCTTTTGAGTGGAAAATGTCAATAGAGAGTCACTAGTTTGTTGGTGAAGTTGAATGGTTTTGAATGAACCCTCCAGAGATCGATTCTATTTTTTATTTTTTTCAATACCAGAGACCAATTCTTATGAGTGGAAAATGTCAATAGACACCATAAAAGATAAACTTGAGATTATGCAAAAGATAATTCTAAAAAAATAGATATTTCTCAATCTTTTGCTTTCAACCTAAAACTTGGACTTTGGTATAAAATATCTAAAACTTGTACCTGTGTATCAAATATCAAAACAATTTTATGTGTTTGATATGATAACCAAAAAAAATAGACCTGATCTTGGATCAAACTAGTTGCATGGCTTTTTCATGTAGTTGAGACAAATGGTCCAGAATGGACGTACTTGTGTGCTATGGGAGCACGGAGGTCCCCAAGTTAGTTGGCAAGTTATATGAACGCCAAATGGAAAAATTGGCTTCTATGAATGTAAATGGTCCCAAATAACAAAATGTTTTGTAATTTTGAAATTATGGACATGTAAGTCGACAAGTTAGACAAACACCAAACTTATATGGACATGGAAAAATTGGCTTATCTATATGTATATGGTACCGAAGTGTAAAACATTTTGTAACTTTTGAGCTATAACCGAAGGTTTTCTTCACCTGGTTCTTTCCTTCTGATATGCTCATGGAACCAGGGTTTATAAATATAATTATATATAAAATAATAAAATATAGTGGCTTGCCACTTTTGTTGAAAAAATTAAATTAAATTAAAATGTGTAATACCATGAAACAAATGTATACAATAACATACCACTTCTAAATTAATTATTATATTTAAAACCTTCAAGTGAAAATGGACCTCCTCACAATGGGTCCATTGATTATTGGTGAAGTTGAAGTATTATCAATGGGTCCCTGGTTTTTTGGTGAAGTTGAACTTTTATTAATGGGTCCCTAGTTTGTTGGTGCAGTTGAATGGTTTTGAATGAACCCTCGAGAGATCAATTCTATTTTTCATTTTTTTCAATACCAAAGACCAATTCTTATGAGTGGAAAATGCCAATAGACACCATAAAAGATAAACTTGAGATTATGCCAAAGATAATTCTAGAAAAATAGATATTTCTCAATCTTTTGCTTTCAGCCTAAAACTTGGACTTTGGTATAAAATATCTAAAACTTGTACCTTTGTATCAAATATCTAAACAATTTTATGTGTTTGATATGAAACCCAAAAAAAATAGACCTGATCCTGGATCAAACAAGTTGCACGGCTTTTTCATGTAGTTGAGACAAATGGCCCATAATGGATGTACTTGTGTGCTGTGGGAAAACGGAGGCCCCCAACATTATATCGTTCATAAATATAATTTGAAAGAAAGCCTACCAAGCATATCATTCAATGGTTGTCACTCTCAAAATTAGGGATAACAACAGACTTGTTCTCTTCTGCTCATCAAAGCATGGAAAGATGTTAGGATTTCATTTGTTAAACTGATAGGGTAATATACATCAAAGCGTTTGACATTTCTATTGCTAACCAGCATTAAATCTCCACATCCAGTACAAGATAAGTTCAGTAGCTTTCCTGATGAAATAGCCAATCTCGCAATTTATATACTCTATCGTTGTAATAAGTTACGAAGTCTCATACAAGTTTATGAAATATTTTTGATATAATAGAGCTCAAATTCACAAATATCTAGTTTTGATTTGTGAATTCGAGTGTAAAGAAAAATGGGAAAGATCAGAAATATCGTGGTGTGAGACAACGCAACTGGGGCTCTTGGAATTCGAGATTCGTCATCCAATCCATACGTTCTTTATTACTTGAGTTTATTTTCATTTTTCTAGTTTTATATATAATTTACATCATATTATCAATTTATTTTTATTTAGTTCATCATTGTTGTGATGAAGGCCTGAGACACAGAAAATAACCCACAAACAAGAAATAATTTTATTATTCAGAAAATGGAGCTTCTTACATGCAGAGGATCTCAATCCCCAAGTTCTACAACACATGCAAGTTACAGAAAGCTACAGAATAACCCTTTCACAATATGCGAGCTTGTCCCCAAAAAGTTACCCAAAAATTAGAAACCCGCCCATAAATAGAGCTCCTCTTTAGTTTGGAGCCAAAACAACATTCAAATTTGAGTTTAGGTGGTTTGGCACCAAAAATTACAACTTGAAGTTCAAATTTTAAAAGAACATTTGCAATTGTATCTTCTAGAAAGTGCGCCAACTTCCCGGGGCCATAACTTTTGATCCGGGACTCCGATTCGCGAACCGTTTGAACCGTTGGAAAGGTCTCGAAGTCAATAACGTGTTCAAAATCCGCTATGATGATTTTAGCAAGTTTTGGGGCCGTTCCAGAAGTTCTAAGTGCCTCAAATCTAACTTGGAAGATTTTCAAGTGCAAATCTGGGAAACTAAAACTGCAATATCTTTCAACCTAGGAATAGAAAATAAAAACCGTAAATTGGGAATTTCATTATGACAAAAAGGGTATCCAAAAATGTAAAATATCTAAAAACTGAGAAAATTGAAATTTAACTATTTTTGGGTGATGCAAGATTGCCCTTACACCACTGGATGCTTCTGCATCATGTTGTAAGAACAAGAGGGTTAAGAATTTATTGCTTCTAAATTAAACATATTGTAAACTTTGACTAGTTTAGATGATTCATATGAAATAATGTGCGAATGTTATTGTAGAAAGAAGAAAGTGTGGCTTGGAACATATGAAACAGTTGAGGAAGCAGCTCGTGCATATGATGAGGCTGCTATAATTGTGCGTGGTCATGGTAGCCATGTAAATCTTCCCCATAATGTCAATGCTGATAATAACTCAAAGCAGAGAAGAGTCCTGTCCACATCAATGATTTCTAAGCTCCACCATCTCAATATGACCTCCATGAATAAGGTGTTGCTGCAATATGCTGCTAAGGAGGGCTCCCTACTCTCTTCCCCTCCCTACCTCTGCTTAAAGTTAGACAATGAGAAATTGAATCAATTGGGACTCTGGCAAAACAAAGTGGGTGGTGGAGGAGGAGATGAATCCAACTGGGTGATGAAAATTGAAATTCCTACAATAAAAGGGGATGATGAGATGGATGAGGACATAGCTTTAGAGATGATAGAATAGCTTCTTCAACGGTGAAACACTTTTAAGGAGCCCAAGGCGCCTGCCACCACTGCCACGATAGGGTTGTGCAAGAGGTAGGTACCCTACAAGTATTCCCCTCTTAAATATATATTTTTAATATATTTTTAAAACAAAAACCCTGTGGTACCCTTTAATAAGGATTTCTTTTTAATTTTTTTTTTATAAATTTTGAAAGAAAAAATCTTTCTTTTTGAAACATACCTCAATCTATATGCTAGGAGGTTGTATGATTGACCTGACAAATTTTTATGCCTCAAATTCTCTCAGCATGGATTTTGACAATTTGGCAAGTGATCTTAAAGTTTTTGGACCTTTTGAGCATGATGACAATGTCTACCCTCTAGATCTGAAATAAATGATCCAAAATTGCAGCTACCCTCTAGATCTAAAATTAAACTACTTCAACCTTTGTAAATCTAACTTGTAGAGTCCAAATCAAGAAAAAAAAGGAAAAATGACTTTTTCGACAACTCTAAATCTAGTGGAAGACTTTGTTTTGGTCTAGGATGCATCAAATCATAGCTCAAGGTGAAAAATTTATCAAATTAAGGAGAGGAGATTATAGATCTAGAGCTCTGATACCATGTTGAAGTTGGAATAATACAAGACACATGATCAAACAACAAACAAAGACACCTTCCACACAAGATATCTGCACATAATAATATGCAATATCCTCAACAAGAAAATTTATAGAATGAATCTCAAGAGTCTCCAAGGAGGTGAAGAGTTCTCAAAAGGTTATGACATGAGACATAAAAAAACAATCCTAAGTTTAGCTTAAGTGCATGAAATGAATTATAATAATAATCAATTAAAGATTAATTAATTATTAGTTAATGCATAACTAATCTAAAAAATATAATCTTCACTATAGTAAGGAAATCAATCGATGCTGGAAATAGTGAGGAATTTCATCAATATTGGAATTTATTATTCTTGTATGGCCAAAAACTCCTACTGAAGGATAGCTTTCTCCTTTTTTAGAATTTTGACTTCCTCCAAAATGCAATTTGGGTTATTTTTTAGTGTTCTACACATCTACAATGGAATATTATGAATTAAGGACATCAAAACCTAAGACTTAGAGGGTTCAAGAGATTTTTCTAGTTTCACTAGAGAAAAAAATAAAAGAAAAAGCAAAAAGAAAAAGAGGAGGGGTCCCCATTTTGTTGAATAAAAATGTGGTATTCTGTAAGACTACACATCACTTACCTAAATCCATCAAATTATTTCCTATTAATAATTCTTTTATGAGGTGAATTTGGTAGAATATTGATAATTATATGTATATTTTGTCAATTAGCCTATCAACTATACTTATGTGTTAAATAATCTTATGGTTGTAAACATCCTTCCTTAGGTTAGAATGTTTCCAAAAATTAAATATAAAGGTTAGAATCTCCCCTCTCATTTAAATTTTTAATTGGAACATGTTAAAATGCAGTTTAGGTGATTTCATGTGGCTTAGGACCTAGAGCACACCCACTTTTGAGTTATTCAATTCAAGGATAACCATAGAGATCTCAATGCAAAGGAGAAAGAGATCTTGCAATAGGACTGTCCTAGGGGCTGATTGTAAACTAATGAGGGGTTCACCACCAAGTAAGAACTTGGAAAGAAAAATGCAATACAAGATGTAACCTTAATATTATGCAATGCCATACAAAGTGACCTAGAAAAGTATGCAAAACAAAACATAAAGTTGCAAGATGAAATGTGTGCACCTACAAATCTGGAGATGACTGGAAGGAGGTCTAAAATGCTATAAATTATATCTTTAATGTTGAGTGGGACTCATTCACCAAGCTAAGTGAATCAATCCAAAATCTAGATTTCTATGTGGGAACAAGAATCTAGAAAATGGGTATCTAAATCTACAAAAATCTAAATTTTGACCAAAACTAGGACACATTCACCAGAAGTGGTGAATTAGTCTAGTTAGGTATTTTGAAACTTCAAGATATGAATCTGGTCTTCAAGGTCTAGTATATGCTTCCCAACTGATTTCTAGATCCAAATATTTATAAATCAACCTGTAGGTGTTCTCCAATGTTCTCCAATTCTTGATGACAACTATGAAAATTTTAGCTACTTTCAAAACTTTCTCATCAATGTGTCTTCAAAATAAACTTGCAAAACACAAACAAAAGAGAGGGAAAATGTTGTCTTATTAGTGGATAGGGGTTTTCCTTGGTCAAACCCTATTTTGGGTAATCAAACTTTGAAATGAAATAAGAATGAAGAATGATGAATGGACAAAATATGGTGTTACAACTCACCAAACCCTATCAATAAGATGCTACAAACATGTGTGAGATGACTCTAATGGATGTAGATCTTGAATATTGTTTGAAGATGACATATCTTGAATGAAATGTTGATTGAATCATCAAACCGTACATCACAATTGTTAGCTCTAAAAAAAACATGATACATGAATTCCTTGACATGATACTTGATGCTTGAAGAATTCTCTAAAATGCTTGATAATCTACCCTTGAATGCTTTTGGATGCTCTTGTAAAATCTTGAATGCACTTGTGAACTCAAACTTGCTATAAGGATGAATACTTGAATGCCTGGGGGGTTGAAAATAAGTGAAAGAACCTTGTATTTATACTTATTTATGCAAAAATTCCTGAAATTGCAACACTACAATTTTACATCAAACCTAGGAAGGAAAAATCTTGCCAAAAATTGAATTAATTTTGATTTTGGATCACACTAGACTCATTCACCCAAGGTGGTGAATGAGTCCCATTAGGCATGATTTTTGGGACCATTTTTAGAAATGCTTAGAAAGGTGTGATACTAGGTTCAGGACCCAGAAACCTAGTTGGGACTCATTCGCCCAAGGTGGCGAATGAGTCCCAAATCACTAAATTTGGGCCATTCAACTTGAAAACACCTGAATTATGATTGGGTATTGATTTTTGTTAGGATTATCCTTGAAATGATGCATTAAATGAGGCTTCTGGATGCAAAATAAGTCCAATTAAAGCTAAAAAGAAGCCCAATTATTAATGACTACCCTAAAAAAGTGTGAAAGTGTGTTAAAACACTTTACAACACTTTAGATAAGGCATAATTAAGGTTAAAAATGGATTTATTAGGTTTAATTAATTAATAAAACCTTACAAAAGTGTGAAAGTGTGTTACAACACTTCACAACACTTTATCAAGGTACCATTTATCTTCATTATTTCACAAGGTCCCAAGACTTAATGTGAATGTATCAAACCCATTACAACACTAAATCAAGGCACCATTAAGCCTAATCTACATGGAGGGCCCAAACAAGCAAGGAAATGTAGGAGCTTGGATACCTTTTCCACTACCACATTTAGTCATCACCTTAGTTAGAGGATGAACTTGCTTGAATCTCACACTAAAGTAGATAAACACACATCAAGGGGGGGTCAAAGGGTGCCAATGCTGGTAAGATTGAATGAAAATGATCAAGAGGGGTGATCAAGCTCCCAGGATGAAGATCCCATGGCAAACCAACATGGGCACAAAATAACACACATGTGAAAATGATACAAGAGCCACAATGAAGCACAAGCATGCACTGTCAAAGACAAATAAAATGAAACAAAATGAAAAAGAAAATGGGAAGATCAAGCTTCTACCATTTGTCCATCACAATTTGGATCATATCTAGGTTGTTTTTTAAAAAAATGCATACTGACTATGAGGCAACAAAACTTCATGCTATCCGTTGGGTCAAAAATCCAAGAAGTGAGACACATACACTCACAACTGGTATGTGCTCACACACACACACACACACTAGTGGCTAAGGGAAAGTCATTCCCTTGTTTGGCTTGCCATCAAACCATACCAAAGTTATACCTCCTAATAAATTTTATAAGGTGCCACACAAAAAAAATGAACTTAGAGCTTCATGAGACAAGCAAAAATTCATATGCTTGGAGCTAGTAAACAAACAGGATGGCTCTATAGTCATGCAAGTTGTGTTATGCAAGATGACCATATAACTGAAAATGAAAATGCAACAATAAGGAATATTCGAGGGAGTCTTGGTTAGTTCATGTGAGGTATTAACTTAGGGAACATTGTGCCTAATGTTTCCAAGAGAGGACTAATCAAAGAATAAAAGATTCACAACTTAGGGGATGCAATGTTTCACATCAAGTCACTAAGAGGAATGTAATATGCTAAGATAGATCACGTTGTTGAAGGACATCACACCTAATGTCATACACAAAGAAAAAAATGCATCATATGAAATAAGAAAACTACACCATGAAACATGAAAAAGAATAATGCAAAATAATAATGCTAATGTATGCCCCCACTTTAAAGAAATTGCTAAACACCATGCTATGAGAAATTACTTTAAAGTATCAAATGATAAATGCAAACAATAAAGAATACATAAGAGCTAACTTGGAAAGCCCTATGCCAATTCACATATTTTTGAGTTAAGCTACATCATGCAAAAAGAAAGGACAAGCGAGGGGTTTCCCCTAAAAACTCCAAACTCACAAGGGATCTATGAATTTAGGGTCAGTATGTTCTTGCTTCAATATTTTAAGAGAGCTCAAAACTATCATCATTACCCCAATACTCATAGAACTAGAAGAATGACACAAAGAGACTGAAAACAAATAGAAAGCCTTTTGGGTCAACATGGAAGAGACATGAATATCTCAACGTCTTGCATCAACCCTGAAAAGAAAACACAAGACAAATAGAAAAAATAAAAGGAAAAGCTTTTGGGTCAATATGGAAGAGACATGAATTTCTTGTCACCTTGTGTCATCCCCAAAAGGAAAACACAAGAAAAATAAAAGATAAAGGAAAATCTTTTGGGTCAACATGGAAGAGACAAAAATGTCTCAACGCCTTGCATCATCCCCAAAAGGAAAACACAAGACAAATCAAAGATAAAGGAAAAGCTTTTGGGTCAACATGGAAAAGACATAAATGTCTCAATGCCTTGCATCACCCCCAAACGAAAAACACAAGACAAATGAAAAAGATAAAAAGAAAAAGGATAAAATATTTACAACATAGAGAAGAATGAAGGTACAAATAGAGAAATGTCACAAAGAGAAAGATATATCTAACAAAACATTATGGGGATCACATTATACACATGCAATTATAAAAAAGAAAAAAAATATAATAGAAATAATGCAATAGACTAGTAAGGCACATGTGAATCAACATAAAGCAAGTCGTCCACATATCAATCTTAGTATGTATAAGTGGAAGGTAGACAACCAGCCTAAGGGACAATAACAAATGCATTACTAGGAAAAGGCTATCTACTTCTTGCCCCCACTGAGTACAGGACAAGAATGATCCAAGTTAGGTGATGGGAAAGATCATATAATGGTGAGAATACAAGATTCTACAACTATTACATCACAAAGGGTGGAAGGGACCCACTTTAAGAGACTATTTCTAACATATTTTCTTGAGGATTCTTCGTAAAGAATGACATTCATCGGTGAGATGCCCAAGAGTCCTATGATATGCACAATATTTTTTATTTTTAGGATTTTTTATTCTAGTGGGAGGTGCAATGGAAATCCAACCTTTGTTAACAAGTTCTTCAAGTTTTCATTGAATTTGTGTTAGATTGTTCAAGAATGGTAAGTATTTGAACTTTGGAAGTTTTTCCTTTTGCTAAATTTGTTGGAAACTTGTAGCCATTAAAGACAATTTCCTCATGAATCACGAACATAAACAAGATCAATGTCACAAGATCAATGCCAAAACTCCAATCATGAATCAGGAACATAAACATGACAACATGATCTAACACCTCCTTAAAGAGTATCGTATGATCCAAAGAACATAACATGCACCTGTATCATGCCAAAACTCTAATCTGGAATCAAGAGTAAATCATAACTTAATAACATAACCATCATATCAAAAACAAGGATCACAAATCAGGAAAAACAAAACATGACACCTCAACCGTAGACTAAAGAAGTCTTGCATAGGGAAAGCAAAGATGTCAACATATCGAAACCACATGAATATAACCATCCTCTATCAATGAAACCAAAAATTTCAATGAACCCTAACTACATAGAAGTAGAATCCAAAAGTCCATCCATGACACCAACAAACACTATAGAAGATCATTCACCATCAAATGGTGAATCCACATCACTACAAGCAACTCCCATTGAACTGTGATACTGAGTCACACATAGCATTGTGACACCCATCGTCTCCATGAAGATGATCCAAGTCTACACACACAACTAAAATGTTAGTAACATTTCAAGTAGAACCAAAATCTCGAAGCCAAGAAGATACCTACAACCACCAAACCATCATAAACATATCGAACACTGCCAATCCATCATTGTCAAAAGCTCCCACTGAAAAGCGTAATCAAGCTATCCATGATATCATGATAAACCACATGCTACAAGTCCCAAACACAACTATCTAGGTACTATAAGAAACATCCATCTTCTCATCTCTAAGCGCACATATCAATGTACAAATGACCAAGAACAAGGCCAACTATCAAAGTGTACAACACCAATGCATCCAACCTAGTGAATAAAGATAATCCACAACCAACTCATCCCTTTGCAAGGAAACGGGTAGCTAATCCACAAACTACATGACTTGTATATCTAATCACTGAAACATGCAAACTCATCATCACATCAATAAAGTGCAAACTGAGATAGGGTATGTGCAGGATTAGGAAGGGCCAAAAAGTGGTGATATGATGGGTATGTGTAGGGTATCTGGCTGATGACTTTTTTTTTACCAAAATTTGATAAAACGAAAAAGGTTTTAAAAGAAGATTCTTAGCTTTCCATCAATATAAATTATGTTTTACCTTGAATTTAATAAATAATTATTATTCATTTTCTATTTGAATTATGACTAAAGTCTTAATTGATAGGCTAATTGAAAATCATCTATAGCATTCAAATGGTATCACATTTTTTAAATATGAAACATGTGTCACATTCTATGCTTCACATACTATAGGATTTAAAAAAAAATTTCATGAATTTTTGACCAAGTTAAGGTGGTCAGACATATGAGTTTTATATTTTTTAAAAGTTGTAATAAAAAATTCATAATTAATTATTTACTTTGAAAAAAATTACAAAAAAATATGCAATCATATCGAGACATGGTTCCTCTACTTATATCTTAAATCTTATAAAAAAATATTATCATTTTATTGTTGTTAGGGTGGTCAAAAAAATGCCTACTTCTTAATTTTTCATTGAAATTTAAGTACTACTGCATTGAAATTTCAAATTTTCACCAAATAGATTTTTTTATTTTTTTAAATAAACCTAGTATTTTAGAAACTACATTCAATTTTCTATAGATTCTATTCTTACATATTTTTTAAATAATATAGATAACTTATTCAAATTTTTACGTCAAGTTGCCTAACTCTGATTTTTCTAAATTTTTGCCACTTAAGGGCCTATTTTTTCTATGATGATCCTGCACATACCTGATATCTAAGAGAATAACCATATAGACCAAATGACTCAAACACCAAGTCAACCTCTGATCTGATTTTCCAAACATGTCCATATTCAAGTATCATAGTTAAGGAACCAAACACACCACCAACACATCACCAAATGTACTAACAACCCAACCCATGTCCACATATCTACATAATCATAATCAATTGCATAGATCTCATATCATGACTGTACCTGGTAATACCATCTCACCTCCTCAACATAACAACAAAACCAGTAAACCAAGTGACTAAACCAAGCCACCAAAATTGAACATGCATCAACATTGAAATATCAATGGACAAAGACAGCTCATGTCCAAGTCATAAATGCAACATGTAAGTATAGATTGCTTACAACATTGCACACCTTGTAGATACAATAATGCAACATACAAATCCAACCAATACTAATAACCATGTCAAATGAGAGAATAATCTGAGATGTACAATTGAGCATACAATGAATCCAACATCAAATCTCTATGATCCGATTATCCATGAAATCACAGTATCACCATAGTCAAAGAAACCCATAAAAATATTAGATAAGGAAAATAGAAAATGAACCATGGAAAAATAACTCTAAACTTGATCCATTATGTAGTGCTTTGAATAAAATTTCCGTCGACTATTCGAAGTCAAAAATACGACTCTGTATGCACCCAATATCACCTCTCGAAGCTCACAACAAATATCCGACTTTGACCAATCAAAACACTATCAAAACTCCAAAATCTAGAAATATTTATTTGCACCATAGCATAGATCTCTGAGTGACCTTTCGAACGAGTCCAAGAAGTCAAAAATCTGACATATTGGGCAAAATTTATGCCCCTCTGAACTAAAACAACAGTTTAAAGTCAAGGCAATTTCTTTTTAGCCACCCTTGGTGGATGAGCGTTGGCCCCACCTTGGCGGCGCCGCTCCTTGGGTGGTGGACCCGAAAGAAAAATTAAATTTCATTAAATTTATTTTACATGCATTTTTTTTGCATGGGACCATTTAAAATATTTCATGGCCGATTTAAAAATAAATGGCATTTTAAAAATTTGTAAAACAATTTTAAAAAGCCTTTATAGAAAAGGCATCGGTGGTATTAGAGGGCCCACTGTTCAGTGGCTAGTACTGCCAGCCCCGCCAGACTCTACTGGTGGTATTGAATGTACCATTGATACTCTACAAGGCCAGGCAAGGTACGGGGTGGGGTCGGACTCCCCCACCCCTCTTCACAAAAAAATAAAATTAAAAAAATTCAATAAACTTTTGAACAAAAGCCTTTCGACTTTTCAATTATTTATTTATTTATTATTTTTTCTTGCATGGGAAAATTTTCAACTGATGGGATTAATAATTCAAATTTTTTTCTAATAATAAAATTTATCCGTACGACCTGCAAAAATGGAGATTTTACAAAAATATTTGCAATTTTTTTCAATAACATAAATACGTCAAGTTATATATCAAAATTTGTCTCTCAACCAACCCAGATCTAATTTTGAGGTCTATTTTGTTCCAAGAGGTCTTCTATAAATTTTCCCCCACAAAAACCCCATTTGAATGCAAAACCAAGAAACCCATTTCACCCAAAATTTCTGACACCCCAAATCTGCAATCAAGCCATCATAATAGCAAACCCAAAACCATTAGATCTGCAATAAACAACCTGCAGAGCCCTCATATCTTGCATGTCTTTGATTCTCACATGCAATGCATAGATTCAAACGTAAACAATATTTTCCTGAACCAAGGGTTATACAACCACAACCAAAGCTCTGATACCACTTGTTGGAAACTTCCAGCCATTAAAGACAATTTTCTCATAACCCAATAAAGAAATCTATGCAACTAAGTATTCAGAATCAACATGCAAGAGAATAGACAACATACCCATGAAAATATGACACAAGATATACCCTGGGAAAACCCTCAAGAGGGAAAAAATCCAGCCTCCAAAAGCATCCATCTCTCATGTATTATTCATCAATAAAGATTACAATGCATCTTCAAAGTCTCCATGAACACCATTAAAGAAACAAGCCTCTCCAAGCAATTCATGTGAACAAGCATGCAACCACACATCTTGTGACATGCTTCAAACCCTCACAAATGTTAACCAAAGCTAACATGCAAAATTGCATCTCACAATAACTACCTTTGTGGTTTCTTTTATAGAAGCAAGCTCCCACAAAACCACTAAGTGGTATTACACAAAACCATGTCCCCTTATTTTATATTGGGTACTTTATTTATTTATTTTCCCCAATATTAAATAATTACATTTTAGCAACTTAACTTATGTCCCAATGTTACATGCAACATAAAGTGGCCCCAAGAATAATTACATTAAATACATTTTACAAGGTGTACAACATACCTTTTCCTAACAAAATTCACCAATTTTTCTATGTGGAATTAGGGTGGGAGGAGCTATAATATCCTTACCATCTTTATGAGACATCAATTGTTCTTTAGGATGGAGGGTATTCATATCAGGAGGAGGATCTTGATATCCTATGTCTTTAGTACTTTCAATTGGTATTTGTTCTAAGAGTTGATGAATTTTATGTTCACTTGTATCACATCCTTGTTTACTCAAGATTGTAAAGGATTTTCCATATGCCTCTTCTAGGTTGATAGGAGTATCTATAACTTTTTAAACATAGAATGGTTGAGTGTTTGCTTGCTTAGAGGAACTAGGTTGACCTATTGTAGTGAACTTTGGTTCAACTCTTGTCTTAGTTTTGAGATGTACATAACCAAACATCTCAAGAGGTGGTATTGTAGGGGGTGTTGGTTGTTTCATTGATGGATAAAAGGATGCACTAGTTTCAAGGTTGTTAAGGAAATCATTTAGGAACCTATTCATGTTATCATCATCTTCTCCAATGATGTCAACATCATGAGGACGACATGCATTAGGTTTTGAAGGAGCATGGGTCAGTTCAATTTCATTAGCGTTATTTCCAAAAGCACAACTTGACACATCTACTAAGGACTTCAAGGACATCCATAGTTTTCCAAAGCATATATCCATGATGTAAATTTCAACTTGTAAAGAATGCAACAATGTGGAATGAAATGTTCTAGATGTAATTTTGAATTTAAAAAATGCACAAGATGAACTAATTTAGACTAGATACAATGAATTAGATGAAACATAAAGTATGTAAATTAGAATAGAAAGGTATAAATAGAAAACAAAAGCTCAGAAACAATGCTTTAAATGCTAGAAAATGCAGTGCAGAATCTGCATTGGGATTGATTCGCCCAAGCTGGTGAATGAGTCCTAGTAGGGATTTTTTTCAAAATTTTCATAAATTTTCAATTGATTTTTATGCTTTTTATTTTGTATGATTTGTATTCTAAGTGAAAATTTAGATTTTATATGATTTTCATTGAAATGAGATGCAAAAATACAAGTTATATGAACTTTCACTAATGCAAAATTTTGAAAACCCTAGAATGCCAATTTCATAATGCAAATCCTAATGCAATGTTAATACAAGCCAAATATAGGATGATGATGCACTCCAAATCAGAATTATGATGCTCTAAATGTAGGTTCACCAAAATGGAACCTGTTAAAATGGTGTCTAGGTGCATTTGTATGGCTTAGGACCTAGATCACACCTAGTTAAGAGTGATTCCATTCAAGGATAACTTAGAGATCTCAATGAAAAGGATAAAGAGATCTTGCAATAAGGTTATCCTAGGGGCTTATTATAAATTAATGAGGGGTTCACCATCAAGTAAAAACTTGGAAAGAAAAATGAAATGCAAGATGTAACCCTAATATGATGCAATGACATACAAAGTGACCTAGAAGAGTATGTAAAAAGAAGAAGAAAACGGTTGCAAGATTAAATTTGTCCACCTAGAAATCTGGAGATGACCAGAAGGAGGTATGAAATGTTGGACATTCTATCTTTAATGTTGAGTGGGACTCATTCACCAAGCTTGGAGAATCAGTCCAAAATCTGGGTTTCTATGTAGGAACAAGATCTGGAACATGGGTATCCAAATCTGCAAAAATCTCAATTTTGATCTAAACTAGGACTCATTCGCTGGAAGTGGTGAGTCAATCTAGTAAGGGATTTCTAAAACTTCAGGATCTGAATCTAGTCTTCAAGGTTTGTTTTTTGCTTCCCAAGTGATTTCTGGATTCGAATCTTTGTAAATCAACCTGTACGTGTTCTCCAATGTTCTCCAATGCTTGATGACAACTTTCTCTAATCTTTCTTATCAATGTTTCTTCAACCTAAACTTGCAAAACATAGACAAAAGAGAGGGAAAAATGTTGTTTTTCTAGTGGATAGGGGTTTTCCTTGGTAAAACACCATTTTGGGTAATCAATCCTTGAAATAAAATGAAATAGGAATGGAGAATGATGAATGAACAAAAGAAAATGTTCCAACTCACCAAAACCTATCAATAAGAAGTTACAAGCATTTGTGAGATGTCTCTAATGGATGTAGATCTTGACTCTTTCTTGAAGATGATAGATCTCTAATGAATTGCTAGCTTGAATCAGAAAACCCTACATCACAATTGTTAGTTGCAAAAGAAACATGATGCATGAAGTCCTTGACATGATACTTGATTCTTGAAGAATGCACTAAAATTCTTGATAATCTACCCTTGACACTTGAATGCACTTGTGAACTCAAATTTGCTATAAGGATGAATACGTGAATGATTGGGGGGTTGAAAACGAGTGAAAGAACCTTGTATTTATACTTAAGTATGCAAAAATGATCAAAATAACAACATTGCAAGCCAACATCAGATCTAGGAAGATAAAATCCTACCAATAATTTGAATCAATTTTGATTTTGGACCACACGAGACTCATTTTCCCAAGGTGTCAAATGAGTCCCATTAGGCATAATTTTTGGGACAATTTTTAAAAATGCGTAGAAAAGTGTGAAACCAAGTTTGGGACCCAAAAATATAGGTGGAGCTCATTCTCCCAAGGTGCCAAATGAGTTCTGGATCACTAAATTTGGGTCATTCAACCTAAAAACACTTGAATTATGATTTGGTATTGATTTGTGTCAGAGTTATCCTCGAAAAGATGCATTAAATGAGGCTTGTGCATGCAAAATAAGGCCCATGAAAGCATAAAGAATCCCAATTATTAATGAAAACCATAGAATAGTGTGAAAGTGTGTTACAAAACTTTAGAACAATTTAGATAAGGCATGATTAAGGTTAAAAATAGATTTATTCAGTTTAGTTAATTAATAAAACCTCAAAAAATGGTGAAAGTGTGTTACAAAACTTCACAACACTTTAGAAAGGTACCATTGATCTTCATTAGTTCACAAGGACTCAAGACCTATTGTGAATGTACCAAACACATTACAACACTAAATCAAGGCACCATTAAGCCTAGTCTACAAGGAGGGCTCAAACAAGCAAGGAAAGTAGTAGGAGGGATAGTTTTTCCATTGCCACATTTAGCACCCACTTTAGTGAGAGGATGAATGTGCTTCAAACGTACACTAAATTAGAAAAAAAAACATCAAGGGGGTTCCAAGTTTTCCAATTCCAGTAAGATGGGATGGCAATGATCAAGAGGGGTGATCAAGCCCCTAGGTTGAAGATACCATGGACAACCAACATAGGCACAAAAGAACACAAATGAAAATGATATAAGAGCCACAATGAAGCACAAGCATGCACTGTCAAAGACATAAGGAAAATGAAACAAAATGAAAAAGAAAAGGGGTGGATCAAGATTTGATCGTTTATCCATCACGATGTGGATCAGATCTAGGTTGTTTGTCTGAAAAATGTACACACTTTGAGGAAACAAAACTTCAAGCTATCCGTTGGGTGAGAAATCTAAGAAGTGAGACACATACACTCATGGGTGGTATGCACTCACACACAGACACAAGTGGCTAAGGGAAATTCATGCCCTTGTTCGGCTTCCCATCAAACCATACCAAAGTTATACCTCTTGATAACTTTGATAAGGCATCGCACAAAAAAATGAACTTCAAGCTTCATGAGACAAGAAAAACTTTGTATGCTTGGAGCTTATGAACAAAAAAGATGGATCTCTAGGCATGCAATTTTTGTTATGCAAGGTGGCCATATAACTAAAAAT
The DNA here is from genome assembly GCA_007258455.2 of Sequoia sempervirens. Classification (NCBI taxonomy): domain Eukaryota; kingdom Viridiplantae; phylum Streptophyta; class Pinopsida; order Cupressales; family Cupressaceae; genus Sequoia; species Sequoia sempervirens. The sequence continues at coordinate 38,502 of VDFB02389502.1, forward strand.
GCTAATGCAATAATAAGGAAAGTTTAAGGGAGTCTTGCTTAGTTCAGGCGAGCTCTTCACTTAGGGAACATTATGCCTAATGTTTCGAAGAGATGACCAATAAAAGTATAAAATATTCACAACATAGGGGATGTAGTGTGTCACAACAAGCCCATAAGAGGAATGTAATATGCTAAGATAGATCACGATCTTGAAGGAAATCACACCCAATGTCATCCACAAAGTGAAAAATGCATCATATGAAATATGAAAACTACACCTTGAAACATGAAAAAGAAAAATGCAAAATAATAATGCCAATATATGCCCCCACTTTAAAGAAATTTCTAAAGGCCATGATGTGAGCTTTTACTTTAAAGTAGAAAATGATAAATGGGTATGTGCAGGATCATGATGGGCCAAAAAGTGGTGATATGATTGGTATTTGTAGCGTATGTGGCTTACGGCTTTTTCTTTACCCAAAATTGATCAAACGAAAAAGGTTTTTAAAGGAGATTCTCAGCTTTCCACCAATCTAAATTATGCTTTACTTTGAATTTAATAAATAATTATTATTCATTTTCTATTTGAATTGCGACTAAAGTCTTGATTGATAGGCTGATTGAAAAATCTATAACTTTTAAGATATCACATTTTCTGAATCTAAAACATGTGTCACATTCTATGCTTTGCATATTATAGGATTAAAAAATAATAATTGAATTTGATGAAGTTTTGACCAAGCTAAGGTGGAACATACGAGTTTTATATTTTTTAGAAGTTGTAATAAAAATTCATAATTAATTATTTACTTTGAAAAAATTACAAAAAAATATGCATCACATATGTACATGAGTCCTCACTTATATATAAAATCTTATAAAAATACTATCATTTTATTGTGGTTAGGGTGGTTGACAAACACCTACTTCTTATTTTCCTGAAATTTATACTACACATTGAAATTTCAAATTTTCACCAAATAGATTTCTTTTTTTAAAAATAAACCTAGTAGTTTGGAAACTTGAATTCAATTTTCTACAGATTCTATTCTTACATATTTTTGAAATAATAGAGATAACTTATTCAAATTTTTACATCAAGTTGCCTAACTCTGATTTTTCTGAATTTTTTGCCACTTAAGGGCCTATTTTCTCCATGATGATCCTACACATACCCAAATGCAAACAATAAAGAATACATGAGAGCTAACTTGGAAACCCCTATGCTAGGTCATATATTTCTAATTAAAGCGATGTCATGCAAAAAGAAAGGACAAGAGAGGGGTTTCCCCTAAAAACTCCGAGCACATAAGGGATCTATGAATTAAGGGTTAGTATGTTCTTGCTTCAATGTTTTTAAGAGAGCTCCGAACTATCATCATTACCCTAATACTCATAGAAATAGAAGAATGACACAAAGAGAGAGAGAAAAAATAAAACGCCTTTCAGGTCAACATGGAAGAGATATGAATGTATTGATGCCTTGCGTCATCCCCAAAAGGAAAACACAAGAAAAATGAGAAAGATAAAAGGAAAAGATTTAGGGTCAACATGGAAGAGATATTAATGTCTCAACGCCTTGCATCATCCCCAAAAGGAAAACACAAGAAAAAGAAAAGATAAAGGAAAATATTTTGGGTCAACATGCAAGATACAAAACTGTCTCATCACCTTGCATCATCCCCAAAAAGAAAACACAAAACAAATGAAAAAGATAAAAGGCGAAAACATAAAAATATGTATGCCATAGAGAAGAATGAAGGTATATATAAAGGAATGTCACAAAGAGAGAGACATGTAAGAGAATATTACGGGGGATCACATTATGCACATGCAATTATAAAAAACAAAAAAAATAATAAAAGAAATAATGCAAACTATTAGTAAGGGACATCTACGTCAACCTAAAGTAGGTCATCCACATCCCAATATTATTTTTTATACATGGAAGGTATACAACTAGCCTAAGGGACAATGAAAAGTGCATTACTAGGAAAAGGCTATCTAATTCTTGCCCCCACTGAGTGCAAGACAAGAATGAGCCAAGGTAGGTGATGGGAAAGATCATGTAATCATGAGAATACAAGATTCTAGAACTATTACATGACAAGGGGTGAAAGGGTCCCACTTTAAGGGACTATTTCTAACATATCAATTTTCTCGAGGATTCTTCTTCAAGTATGATATTCATCAATGAGATGCCCAAGAGTCCTATGATATGCACAATATTTGTTATTTTTTAGGATTTTTGATTCTAGTGGGAGATGGCATGGAAATCCAACCTTTGTTAACAAGTTCTTCAAGTTTTTGTTCAATTTGTGTTAGATTTTGCAAGAATGGTAAGTCTTTGAATTTTGGAAGTGTAACTAAGGTGAAAAGTTTGTTTAGCATGAAAACAAATGCATAAACAAAACCGTAGTTAAAAAATGAAGTACAATGGAGTAAAAATGCATAAAATAAAGAAAAGCTTAACCAAATAGCCTTCATGGCCTCCATGATTGACCTTCATTGCCCTTCTCCATTTGCTACAAAATGATGTTTTCCCTCAAATTTTGATGAGAAACTATTGACCTATGAAAAATCCCTATGCAAATATTGAAAGATACTATTCAAGAGCTACAATGTACTCAGAAATTGCAACTATGAAGTATGCCAAGAAGAAGTCAAGAGGTATGAAGTGTGTCAAATGAGGTAAGAATTTTCTTTTTATAGAAAATCTAATTTTGGATGAATGGCCAAGATTGTTAGATGAGAGATTCCCTAAGATCAAAGGTTGAAATTAAATGTGACAACCAACAATTAGGGTTAGGGAAACATTAGGGTAAAATTTGAAATGAAGGGTTGAGATCAAATCAATGGACAAGAATCCATGTGACAAGGAGATATTGGGCACGAAAAAAGAGACTACTGGAAAATCAAATAAAAATTTAAAATTATTTGATTTAAGAGGTTGAGTTGACCTTTTGAAATAAAAATTAATTTAATTCAAAAGTGGTGGGGTCATGTGATAGTAAATAATGATTTTAAATTATTTACTTGGTGGGAAAAATAAAAAGTGGGCAATTTTAAATAAATGATTTTATTTAAAATTAGAAAAAGCCAAGGTGGATAATAATTAAATAAATTATAGAAATTTATTTAATTATAAGAAAACATAAGAAATTAATTATGTATTTAAATAAATAAATAAATTTTATTTATTTAAATAATCAGGAAGAACTAGTGGACAAAATAATAATTAAATAAATTTAGGAATTTATTTAATTATAGGACATAAGAAATTAGTGACGTATTTTTATTTTTATTTTTTAAATTTTTTTTAGACTACAAGAATAAGGTAGCACGACCCCATATAAACTGCAGTGCACCTGGTAAACTTTTTAATGTGATCGACGGCGCTGGCGCAACATGCCCTCCGGTACCACGGGGGTGGGGGAGACTAGACCTCGTGACCAACCTCCTGCAACAGGAAAGATTTAGCCAACCGAGCTAGGGCCCCAACCCCAAATTAGCGACGTATTTAAATAAAATAAATATAATTTATTTATTTAAATATTGAGGAATAAAAGATGTGAATTAATTAAATAATTGAGAATTATTTAATTAATAGTTGAATTTGGACTACAGGACATAATTAAATATTTTAATTATGTTGAGAAGAAATATGGAGAAAATAAAGCTTGTAGGCCTAGGTCAATTTTATGTGTCTACATTTTTCCCCTCTTGGTCATAATGCAGTTTCTTGCATTGTGACAAAGAAAATTCAGTTCAAGACATGCCCCAGTGAAGGTATGGAGTATCTATGCCCCCTCGGTAAAATTTACAAATTTTGGCCTGGTGCTGGAAAAATTTGGAAAGTGTCACGACAAGTCAATTTGATGACTAAAAAAATAATGGCATGGTTGGTTTTAAATTTTGACGAGTTTAAGGTAGTCAAAAGGGTAGTCAAATATGGTAAAAAAGTGCATACAATTATAAATCCTTCAAGAAACCCTAAATTTCACCCTATAAATAGGCTTGATTTGGTAAAAAGGTAATTCATTTTCACTTTTTCCTTTTGGAGATTTAGAGCTCAGAGTGAGAGACCTTGCACAAATATGGTGATTCCAAAGGGAGATCATCACGCATTTGAAGTACGGACCTATCAATAGCCAGAGGGCACAAAGCCACTGGTATGTAACCTATACCCACTTCATCATTTCATTATTTTTCATGCTTTTTAGGGCATCAAAACAAGGGTTGCAGATGTGTTGTGATGCATTTGCATCTGTGAATGATGCAAATGACTTTCTGACACACGCATTCGATGTGTCACAACGCAAATTCTAGGGCTAAACTAGGTTTAGGTTTAGAGTGACACAATCATGATTTGGTGCAACACAAGTGCGAAATTGCAATGCAACCACCAGATTCTGCAATGCAAACACGGGATGGTGCAACACAATAGTAATAAAGTGGTGCAACTGATGAGTGAAACAATGCAATTGCTATAAAGTGGCACATTTGCAAAGGCATACAACACAATCGTCGTGGCCCAACCCATCTGCTATATGAAATGACACGTGTTTTTTCGCGATGCAAGTGAAGGATCGAATGACGCATTTCACTTTAGCTAGGGTTGACTTAGTTTAGGCTCATTTTATTTATGTATTTTTTATTAGATAGATGATAAGGATGATTTGCAATGATGTGCTAACTTCCATTTATGTGTATGCAGAAATTATTACCACCCATTTACACTTGACAGTTTAGGCCAATGTCATATGCATTCAAATATCAACTGAGGGAGGGTGAGCAGAGGAAACTAATGTTGTTAGGGTTGTTTCATGTTACATATATGCCCATTGTCTAAGAAAATAGGGGTCTTTTGACAGTGCTTGTAGAGAGATGGCACTCTGAGACATGCTCGTTTTACTTACCGACAGGAGAGGCCACAGTGACTCGTGAGGACATTTACAGGATCTTGTGGATTCCTATCAAAGGAGAGTGGGTTGTCTATGATCTATGATGGGGACTTCAAGCCATGATAGATTACTATGAGCATGATGATATTGCACAGCTAGGAATCGAGGGATACGAGATTAGGTGGTAGTTCATGGCCAAGAATTATGATCAATGGGATGCGATGTTGTGTACTTTGATTGTTGGGGTGTTGATTCTAGATCACCGTGGTCATGGTTTCCTAATTGGATGGGGAGATGTGCTTGTCAGGATGAGGAAATACATGACAATATTCACTTGGGGACCATGCCTACTAGGGATGCTATATCATCAGTTACATGATGTTGCATATAGGAAGTCATTAAGTATCAGTTGTGGGATGACACTACTGATGATCTAGGCATGGGAGCATATTCCCCATATTTTTGCCACTAGTGCAGAGACAACTAGCTGAGGGTATGCCATATGTGAATCTATATGGAGGATCAATGTCACATACTTGGGTTAGAGATATAGGGTACTTCAACCATTCTATTGACACTTTAGTGGGGATTTTGTGGAGGTCATACAGAGATCATGGACAGTGGCTAGGAGAGGAGGAGCATTTTTCATTTTGTAGAAAGTTTAGATATTTGATTAGTCGAACAGTGAAATCTCAGCTTATTATAGAGATATACCTACCCCAGTGGGTATTGCGAAAGTTCAATGAGTAGCAAAATGTTCTCATAGGCACCACAAAGTATGCTCAATGCTCACGAGAGACTGTGTGGGGACCACCCATAGCAGTTACAGTGGCTGGGCAGTAGATTGATGGCTTGGTTGCACAATAATGGGGATGGAGTGGGGGTCCAGTGAACATAGGGCCCACTCTAGATTATGATGTGTGGTGGCTGACACACAAGCAACTTCCATTGATAGATCTTGATTAGCCAACACAAATGGACCAACGGGTAGTGTTACCATGAGTTCACTGAGGAAGGCAAGGAGGTAGAGATGGCGACACGGGGAGAGGGAGGGATGGTGGGAGAGGAGATGGGGGTGGGGGTGATGATGGAGGGGATGGAGGAGATGGAGGGGGTGGTGGCAGAGGAGGTGATGGTGATGGTGGCAAGGGGAGGAGAGGAGGAGACAGTGGGAGGGGATTTTGATAGAGATAGAGGAGGAGGAGTAGATCACTCTCACCTATCTGAGAGGAGGGAGAGGAGGAGGAGAGAGAGGAGGGATGAAAAGAAGAGGTCCATTAGGAGGAGGTTAGGTTAGAGGTAGAGTAGCCAACAAAGTATCCAAAGGGAGAGCAGCTAGAGGGACCTCATCTAGAGGTAGAGGCAGAGGGACATCACCCGGAGATGGAGGTAGAGCTAGAGATGGCTAGGGAGGAGGCAGGGAGAGACGAGGAGATGTTGGATGTCAATGGGGAGGAGGAGATAGATGTCAATGGAGAGGATGACATTGGAGGAGAGGATGAGATTGATGATGAGGAGAGGTGAATCAAAGAGCATATGGTGAAGGGTGAGGAGGATATAGCTGGGAAACCACCATTTCCACGAGATGTGATAGTTGATCAGTGATTGATGGATATGCAGAGCAAGTTGGATGAGGCCCTCACTCATATCAAGACATTAGAGTTAGAGCTAGAGGCCACTAGGGTCGAGAGGGAACAGGTAGTGGTTGGGTAGCATGAGGCATAGAGATGGTGTTCGGAGTTCACATAGTTGTACATACTAGGCCAGTTGGGGAGGTTGCTAAAGATTCGGTGAGGATGAGTACTAGCCAAGCATGGTATACAATATTGTATGAGAGGGATGTTCTGACAGATTAGTGAGATCCAAGTTTGACTTGGTCTCAAAGTAGGATAGGTAGTGGCTCAGGGAGCAGTAGTAGGAGCCATAGCAACAACAGTCAGAGTAGTGTGAGCCCATCCACTTCATTGCGACAGTCCTCAGGACATAGATCACACCACAACCATAGTAATTCATTAGGACATAGATCTAGCCACATTCATGCATCGTCATCTTCAACGCATAGGTCTCATCATAGCTGACCATCTGTCACAGTACTAGGTTCATCACCAAGCCAGCCTATCGGATCCTATCATATACCATCAATTCCTATGAGAGAGCATCAATCACCCCGTTCCTGACCACAAGGGGATGAGGAGAGTACAATTTAGGGCATTTTATATTTTCATTCTGTTGAGACATTTTATATATTGACCATTGAGCTTGTGAGCTCTATTTTTGGGATTCCTTGAGACTCTATCCTATGACATTATTTTTAGATTATATATATGATGCAGTTTTGGTGTGGATTCTATGCTATGTGTTATGTGATGATGCATTATGATTTTATTATGTTCATGTGATGTGATTTATGTGATGATTCCTATGATGATGCATTTTATTTTATGGGATGTATGCACTTCTGATGGTTATTTATGATGAGATGCAATGATGATACTACTTTATGTATGATGGTTATTTTATGATGATGATGATGATGATGTTTTATATGTTCCTAATAGATGCCATATTTATTATGATGGATAAATTGATGTATTATTATGTATGTATGGATTATGTGGTATATGATGCTTTATGTTATGATCCTAAATGTGTATGCATTAATGATATGGATGATGTATGAAAATGTTTAATGTGCTTATATGTTATGCTAATGCAAATGGATGAATGCAAATGATGTATTTATGCTAAGGTTGTAAATACTAATATGTAAATGGATTTATGTATTTAAATGTGCAATGTACTAAAACAATTTCTATATATGAGCATGTATGCAATACATTTTTATATGTCACAAGATATCATCAGGAGATGGAGGAAGACCAGACAGAAGGGGATGGATGTTAGTGCGGAGAAAGAATCCTTCAATATATTTACAAAGTACTAATAGTTTTTGCTTTAATCATCATTGGGTGGATTACTGCAATGGCCAACAAATACCATGATATGACATAGATCAATGGTGTGAATGGTTGTACAATCACATACAACAAGCAATCGTAGACAAGGATGATCATGACTCATATGGGGAACTTAGTTTCCCTAGTATTTTGTCACAACCAACCATAAACAACAAGACAAGCCATGAAACATCATTGATCCTGTAAATCCTATGCAGAACATCCTCGAGGAACTAGTAGCATGATAGTTTGAAAAGAAAAGACAAGATAATCATCATGATACATCATTGCTGCTCTAAATCCTAATGCGAAGACATCCTCGAGGAACTAGTAGCATGCTGAAAAATCAAATTACAAATGCCAATATTAAAGATAGTGTTTTCCAAGTATGTTCATATGTCAATTGTTTTGATGTCAAGATGTCAGGTTTGACGAATTCTAGGTTTATGTGTGACAGATGCCAGGTAATGCCAAATTCAGGAAGGACACACCCTGAATGATATTGATGTCGAGAGGATCAATCCTAAAATATCACGAGAATCCCTCAAAATGGCAGATGACAGAGTCAATGCTTCAGAAAGACATATCCTAAAGCATAAATAAATGACAAGAGTTGTTCTTCATAAAGATGTATCTAAAGAATAACCAAGATTTTTCAATTGGACTTGCTCTAATAGTTTGACCAAAGTTGACTAGATGACTGAATTGACTGCATGCCAGTGTTGACATGCCAATTTAGTTGAAATGTCGATTAAATGATTGTCAAAGTTTGTTTAAGAGTAGTCTATTTTAGGATGGAAAAGAATTCATTTTATTTGAAGGCATATGACATGTGTGATGACAGATGCTGATGAACCCTAATGTGGACTAACCTAGTGTGGCCTTAGGGCTCGTTAATTGATAGCTTTCCTATATACGTACACTCAAGACCTCATGATTCAAACTGGAAGCCAATGACTTTCCTTATTGGTCAAAATATTGAATATTATTTGACTGGACAAACCTAAAAGCCCGACCTAATATCTTAGAAGTTTCAAAAAGTGGAGCCTTGCCTGTAGCAAGCGTAGAGACAAAATATGATTTGAGCGATGACAAATAGACACAATTGACATAGATTTGACTCCTATTTGGGGTTTTGGGTGTTTTTAGGATGTTTTGTTTTCAAGTTTTTGATGTTTTGGATTTCAAAACATTTTGCAATTTTTAATGTTTTTTTCAAGACATTTTCTAATTTTTATGGCTTTTTTTAGGACATTTCTGATTTTTATGGCTTTTTTAAAGACATTTTACGATTTTTATGGCTTTTTTCAAGACATTTTATGATTTTTGGGGACCATGTGTTAGACCGACTATAGTCACATGATAAGAGGATTCCCCCCAATCAAGTAGATGGAGACTTGATGGTAGATGGTGAAGCAAAGATTGACTACACATGGTGCTTGTTTGCTAGGTTTTCACCATCGTACTTATCCAAAGTGCCATCGAAGTGGTTTTCACTATTGGACAAATTATTTCTCTTTACTATTTTTTTGATATTTTCTGATTTTTTTGGTGTCACCAAGTTGCCTGTTTTCCAGGTTTTCATAGAGGTGACGATTTTTTGTATCTTTCAATTTTTTTGTATTTTTTGTGGTTTTCATCCAAGCTCTTTGATGCTATGTGTAAAATTTGCAAATATGCAAACTATTGATAGGTTCTGTCAAATTTTCCCGATCTGGAGTAGCTAACTGGTAAGAACCAAAACCAAATACAGCAATGATGATGTAAGGACCTGGCCAATTAGGCTTGAACTTGTTGGGTTTCTCACAATCAGCTTGATTCTTTGGGTTTTGCATCAGGACCAATTCGCCAATGTCAAACTTTCATACCATAACTCTCTTGTTATAACTGTCGAAAAGGAAAATATGATATGCCAGTAAGTGATTCAAGGAATTTTTTCTATATTCTTCTAACAATTCTAGCTCATGTAGTTCAGACTATTAGTATTCTTCACCATCAATCAATCCCTTCATGGAGACTCTAACAGAGGGTATTTGACATCGATGGGTAGGATAGCTTCAACTCCAAAGACCAAGGTGAATGGAGTGGCTCCAGTAGGCATGCAGATGCTAGTGCGGGAGGCCCATAGAGTAGGACTAAGTTGTAGATGCTAGTCACAACCAACGTCATTGACAATCTTCTTAAGAATCTTGATAATTGTCTTGTTAGATGCCTCAACTTGACTGTTACCTTGTGGGTAATAGGGCATGGAGAAATGGTGTTGAATGTGGAAGTGTTCACAAAGCTTACAGAAATCTTGATTTTTAAAAGGACGACTATTGTCTATGATGATGGATTGTGGAACACTATACTGGTAGATGATGTAATTAAGGATGAACTTGGAAATCTTCTTACCTATTATGTAAGTGAGAGGAATGGCTTCTATCCATTTGGTGAAATATTTGATGGTGGTAATAATGAATTTATGTCCATTAGATGAGGTGGGATGGATTTTACCTGCAAGATCGAGTCCCCATTGTGCAAAAGGCTAGGGAGAAGTGATTGGATGAAGTTCTTGTGCATGTGCATGAATTAGATCACTATATACTTGACATTGATAACATGTTCTCACAAAATGAAGGGCATCATTTTCTATTGTCGGCCAGTAATACCCAAGTCTCATAACTTTCTTAACTAAGGTTGGGCCACTCGAATGAGATCCACAAATACCCTTACGTACCTCATGTAGGGTTGTTTGTGTTTTGTCAGTGTCAAGACATGAAAGAAGGGTATTGTCAAAGTTGCTTTTGTATAGGGTATCATTGATGACGGTATAGCAGGTAGATTTATGGATAAAGGATTTACATTGGTTGTTGGAAAGGTTTGACAAGAGAGTCTGGGATTGGAGGTAATCATATATGTCCTAATACCAAGGTGAATTGGGACCAACAAGCTCACAAACCATTTCTGACTCAGGAATATCATAAGCGGGGACCAAAAGTTGTTCCACCAAGAACTCAAATTGTGGCATGTTGTTGGGAATGTCTAGGAGAGATCTAATCATGGCTATTAAATTTTCTAGCTTGTTTTTTTCCCTAGTAACCTATTCAAAAGTGATCATGTGGAAATATGATAGAAAACTATCAACCATGCATTTGTAGGGCATTGAATTTTCATCCTTGGTGTCATATTCATCATTGACCTGGTTAATAACCAACTGAGAATCCCCAAAGACTAGGAGTGTTTTGATTTTCCATTTGATGGCCATTCAGAGTCCTATGATAGGTGCTTCATATTCAGCAACATTGTTAGTGCAGGGGAAGGCGATTCAAAATGACTTAGGAATATAATCCCCTTGTGGTGTGATGAATAATATACTTGCTTCTGAGACATGAACCATATGGGACCCATCAAAATATAGCTTCCAAGGTGATTTAGGATCCACATGAAAGATGGATTCATCTAGGAAGTTGGCTACGAAAGGATGATCACCTTGTACATGTGCATTAGTGAGTTGATCTGCTATTACCTATCCTTTTATAGCTTTGTGTTCCACGTACTATATGTCATATTCACTTAGTATCATAACCCATTTTGCCAAGTAACATATTAACACAGCCCAACTAAGGAGATACTTCAATGGATCAATTTTTTCCACTAATTGTGTCTTATGGTTTAGCATGTAGTGTCTCAACTTTTGAGTGGCGAAGATAACTATGAGACAAGCACATTCAATGGGAATGTAGTTGAGTTCATATCTGAGCAATGTGCGACTGATGTAATTTTCTTTCTCATCATGATCATTTTGTGGAAGAAATGCCCCTAGTGCTAAAGTGGTGGTAGAAATATACAGGATTAGAGGTTTTCCATCAATGGGTGGCATTAGGATAGGCAGTGTCAAAAGATAGTCTTTGATTTGTTGGAAGGTCGCTTGACACTTGTCGGTCCACAAAAAGGGGATGACCTTGTGCAACATATATTGGAAAGGTTGACATTTTTCTGCTAGCTATGCAATGAAGCTTGAGATGGATTGTAATCTACCTTGCAATGTTCTTAGTTGGGTATGTGCAGGATCATGGAAAAAATAGGCCCTTAAGTGGCAAAAAATTTAGAAAAATCATAGTTGGGAAACTTGACATAAAAAGTTGAATAAGTTATCTATATTATTTAAAAAATATGTAACAATAGAATATGTAGTGAAAATTGAATGTAGTTTCTAAAATACTAGGTTTATTTTAAAAAATCTCTATTGGTGAAAATTTGGAAATTTCAATGTATTGAGTACTTCAATTTTAGGGAAAAATAAAGAAGTAGATTATGCAATAAGTCACCCTAAATACAATAAAATGATAAATTTTTATAATATTTTAGTTATAAGAAAAGACTGTGTCGATGTAGTGCATATGTTTTTGTATTTTTTTTCAAGTAAATAATTAATTATGAATTTTTAATTACAACTTTTAAAAAATATAAAAACTCGTATGTCTGACCACCTCAACTTGGTCAAAACTTCATGAAATTCATTTTTTTTCAATCCTATAGTATGCAAAGCATAGAATTTGACACATGTTTTTGGATTCAAATGTGATACATTTAAAAAGCTATAGATGTTTTCAATCAGCCTATCAATCGCGGGACTTTAATTTGCTTAATTCAAATAGAAAATGAATAATAACTATTTATTAAATTCAAAGTAAAGCATAAAAATTTATATTGGTACAAATAAGAATCTCCTTCAAAATCCCTCTTTGTTTCATCAATTTTGGGTAAAAATTTGCCAACCACATACCCATCATATCACCACTTTTTGGCCCATCATGATCCTGCACATACCTAACTCACTGATTCCTTTTTGGTGGAGGCATGTCCAATATTTCTTTCACTTTAGTGGGAGAAACTTCAATTCCTCGGCAAGAAACTATATACGCTAAAAAATTTCCTGAATTTGTGCACCGTAGACACACTTCTTTGGTTTCAAATGAACCTTGTACTCTTCCAACCTTTTAAAACAAATTTCCATCACCTTTAGGTGATTGTTGCATGTCAAAGACTTTTCCAAGAGGTCATCCACATTGTCTTCCATTAGCCTGTGCATGAGGTCATGAAATATTGTGGTCATGGCCTATCGATATGTAGCACCTGTGTTCTTTAGGACAAAAGGCATAATATCCCAACAATATGTACCCTAGGGACAAGTGAATTTTTTTTGTGTTGATCTGTAGGGGTGATACGAATCTAGTTGTATCCTGAGAAACCATCCATGAGGAATAACATCTGATATCCTGTTGTAAGATCGATAATGATGTCTATGTTTGGAACTGGAAAGTCATATTTTGGACATGCCTTATTTAGATTATGAAAGTCTGTACAGATGCATATTTGACCATTTGGCTTAGTGATAGGAACAAGGTTTGAAATCTAGTTAGCATAGTCTATTGATCTTATGAACCTAGCATCTAGTAACTTTTTGAGTTCAGCTTTGACTAGCAAGGCAATATGCGGGTGCATCTTTCACAATTTTTGTTTGACTGGTTTGGCATCTAGAAGCAAGGGAAGATGATGCAAAAATAGTGTTGGATATAATCCTAGCATATCAACATAAAACCATGCAATTTTGATCTTAAGTTCGAAGAAGAATTTTTTAAATTTAGGCTTTTCTTCTTTTGTCAAAGATGCTACAAAGAAAGTTGTTTTGGGATCCTTTGTTGTGGCTATATTAACTTCTATGGTGTCTTCAATGAGCATTGTTGATTTTTCTTGTGTAACGGGAAGAAAGTCCAATCCTCCATCATTGGGTGCCTCATAGAGGTTTTCACCCATGGATACATCCTTTCTTTTTACTTTTGTATCGTCAGAAGGTGCCTTGTGGTTTTCACCTAAAGATGTGTCTTTTCTTATTTTATTTTTATTATTTTTGTGACTAGAGGATTGCACAATATCCCTAAAGTATGCTTCAAAATCAAGATCTATAGTGAATCCAACTTTATAGTCCCTAATCGGTATTCCATCAAAGCTCTTCCCATGAATTCTGCAATAGCTTTGTCATTCTAAAATATGTCCATAGTGGGCCCTCCTTGTTGATCCCAGTCAGTGAGTTCTAGGTAGATAAGGGAGATACCATCATTCATGTTGGTGAAAGGTGGGGATGATGTGGAAAGCATGCAAACTAAGGTTGAAAGGGTAAATATAAAATTTTCCTCAAAGTCCCAGGTGTATTCCATCCATTGGCCATCTTCGTTAGACTCAGGAAAATCAGACTCATGGTCATAATAGGGGACAAATGAGTCAGAATCATGGTCAATATAAGGGACAAACACATCAAAATCATGGTCAATAGGATCAGATGGTGGTTTGGGTTTGTCATCATCACAAGACCAAAAGAGTCTCACCCATTCTTCTCTTTTCAATGGGACTTTAGGAGGATCTTTAGGAAGTTTGATGTTAAACATGTGTTTGAATCTTTCATCAAAAGAAGGCTCACCTAGTTCTTGAAACATTTTTTCAAGCTCATAATCACTCAGGGATCTTTCAAAACCACATTCCCACTCGTGGGATTCAGTCTTAGTATGGGAGTCCTCAATTGTCTTGACACTTTCAGAAGCATTTACGCCCTCACCTAAAAGAACATGGGTACATTGATCGTCAGTTTTGATTAGCTCAAAACCTAACCCCATATAATTTGGTCTTCCAAAAGGCATTATGGGATCTCTTCTTCCCATCTTGTTTATACCAAGGACACTAGTTCCATCATAGCCTTTTTCCTTCATCATCTCATAGCTTTTGCCATACTATTGTACTGGTAGTGGAGGTAGGTCTTCCATGTCTTTGTAAATCCAGGCTGATATATCTTTGATATCTTCTTTCTTCAATTCTCCCCATTTTGTGAAAGTCATTGTAGGAGGAACCTCAAAAATCTCTTTAGGATCTAGTTTGAAACAAGGCAAGCTACCATAATATTTTAGAGACTTAGGTATTTTAGTTATATAATAGGCAGTGTTCAACTTGTACTCACCGTAACCTTTGTCATGGATCTTGATGTTAGGGTCAACAATTGAGATGGTGGAAGGAGATGGTACAGTGGAAGACAAGGGAGTGGATGTGGATGTCTTGGTGAGTGTGGATGGATAAATGTATTTGGAAGAAGTGGACGTTGAAGATTCCTGGTTAATAGGCACTTGGTGTTCATAAATGCCTCTCAAATTGGTGCAATACTAGAAGGGATCAAGATCTCTAGGTATGGTAATTTCGGTGCCATCGAAAGGAAACTTCAAGCATTGGTGGTAATTGGATTGTATGAATTTCAGTGCATGGATCCAATGTCAACCAAGTAAAATGTTGTAAGGTATTTCAAGATCTAGTACCTGACATGTTGTATCTACAATTACTGGCCCTACCGAAATAGGAAGTGTGATAATGCCCCTAGAAGAGTGTTCCTCATCATCATATGCCTTTATGACAATGCTTTTAGTGTCATCCACACATCCATCAGAGAAGCCTAGTGCTTTGACTAGTTTTAGGGAGCATATATTCAATTGTGCTCCATTGTCTACCAAGACTCATCTAACCTTGTGTTTATGGATGAAGACTTCAATATGTAGTAAATCATTGTGAGATGGTTTAGGTGAGGAATAGTCTTGGTCTGCAAGGGTGATGTGATGGGGAGTAGTCAAGTATTTGACCATGACTTCGAAGTGGTTGACATAATTGTCGGTTGGTATGGAAGACTCATGTAATACATTATCAAGTATGGCTTTTTGTGCAGGTGAGATGCATAGTAGCTCGAGTATGGAGATTTGAGTGGCTTTTTTACCCAATTGGTCAATAAGATTAAATTGTCCTTTGGGCTATGACTGTTTGGAAGAGGGACCAAGTATTGTGATATTTGGTTGTGTAGCAGGAGGACCAACTATTGTGACCTTGTCTCTATAGGTAGTGACATTACACTCCAAAGTCTTCTTGATGGTGATGGTATTAACTTGTTCATCAGCAACTTAGAGGTGGTTAATTATAGGTCCACTAGAATAATCAAAAGTAGTGAAAGCACGTAATTGGATTGATTGTTAGTCTTTGGATCTGATGTACAGGGGTTACCTAAACCATGATCTTGTAGTGAGTTTTTATGAATGGTATGGTCCAAGTTTGAAGAAAATTGTTGACCATCAAGTTCAATGGTACGATTTTCAACAACGCATTTAGTTGATGGTAATTGCATAACGCATTATCATCCCACCATGATGGCTTGAACTTCCCTAGGTCATATGGTTTAGGGTCCTGCAATGTGATGATGTTGTTTTGGAGGAGCTTCTTAAGGACAACTTCAATTGGTTCACCCAAGGGGATCTGTATGGATCTGTTTGGAAATTTTTGGGTTTGGCATGATTTCCCTTGGTCTTGATTATTTTGGATGGAATTTGCTATAGGTGTTGGTGTGGTTAAGGAAGTGTTTTTGGGTTGAGTTCCTCTGAGTGTGATTGCAAGACCTATCACGTTTACTACTTTAGCGTCAACAACACCATCATGGTGATATATTTTCTTTTGACCCTGTTAGTGCCATTTTTGGTCTCTCATTGTCTAGTTGTGTACTCTGGTTTTTTATGATAAAACTTTAGCTATGGGGTGTTTCTCATTTTGGCACATGGGACAAGTGGGCTCCCATAAGGGTTGAGCTCAACGTGTTTGAATTCACTTTTTGTGGGTGTTTCTCCCTCTGGTTCTGTTTGAACTATAAAATTTTGCAAATTTTCATAATAAATTGCATCCATGAGTGTTCAAATTTAGCCCTTCTCATTAGCATATTTTCCCTTCCTCATATTGCCTCACTCATTTTCTATCGTGTGATCCATTTGAATCCACTGTGTCATGCATATTTTTCATTCTGGTTCATGTCAGCATAGGTACCTAATTGTCTCCCTGACCTGTGTATGTTCCACTATTCTTTGTTGCAGGTTGTCGGTGAGACATTCCTTTTGTTGTGGCGATGGCAGGAACCCTTATCGGTGTATCTTCTAGCTATTGGGCTCACCTCTTGCCGAGTTTTTGATGCCTCGGTGACAGGTGCATTTTGTATTCTATCGGCATATGTTTTGTATTGTGGCAGGAGGTCTTGGCGAAGGGGTCAGGTCTTGCCAACATGATTTAAGGTGGCACTCGGTAGGAGTTCTCTCTTCTCTTGGCGACCTAACATGCTTGGTTGTTTCGGCATAACTTTTCACTCTACATAGCATCTCACTGAGGATTTCATGTTATGGCGATAGGTGGACTCTGTCGGTGAGAGAACCATTTTGTCTTGGTGAATGTGAATGACCTCGGATGATTTTCGGTGAAGCAAGGAGTTCTCTACATAACGTCTTGCCGAGGGGTAAAGGCTATAGCAATATACATGATAGGTGCTCTTTGGAAAGAGAAGCAAAAGGTTACAGCGACATAACAAAAGGGTAAAAGATATGCTTTCGGTATGACAAGTGGCTTTCGACGTAGTGTCTCTATGATTGTGATTGGCTATACCAAAATGTAAGAAGGGCATGGGGCTACTCCTAGGCTTCAATATAACAATTGGAGTATCATAGCGACTTGAAAGAAAATGATGTCTTCGGTGAAGCTTGGTGAAATCTCTAGGATGTCACCCTAAGGTCAAGATGTCACAGCGATATATGAAGAGGAGGAACGCTCAGGAAAAGGACTATGTGGTTGATATGATATCTCACCGACCTGAGTATGTCATAGTGACTGCGATGAACAAGGGCGTGCAGGGAAAGCGATTGAATTGCCTTCGGCATGGTGAGGGTAATGTCTCAACGACTATTTTGATGATGAATAATGGTGCACTCGGTATCCTATGTGGACTTCATTGGGATGTTACACCAACCCGCTGGCCTCTTGCCGATGGTGGTAGGTTGCTTCAATGGCTAATGGAGATTTAAAAGGTGTTCGTCTGATCATGGATGATTGACGACCCAGATTCAATTTCACGTGTTTCAGGGTTTCTGTTATGTTCGCGCGCAAAGGCCTAGAGCATTCATGGCTATGGATGGAAGGTTATTGGACCCATCGAGCCAACATTAATGGTGATGGCTCTAGGACAAGGACGGCATGGCTCGAGTCTGGACACCCAGATTCAGTGGCGGATTTGACATTGATTGCTTGGCTTCATTCTTATGAGAATGCCTTTCCTGTAGCAACCCGACCAGTGGCATTTATGTGACCAGAGAAGTTGATCAAGGTCACAGTGAGAGTTTTGATTGGTCACAATGAAGTTGGGGTTTGACATGGCATGTTGATGTGGCTCTGAGCTAGATGGCGATCCTGGGACTGTTTAAAAGAAAATTTTGAATCATTTGTAGAGGTCTTCGGCTAGAAGTTAGAACAAAAATCTGAAGAGAAGAGCACTGAGTCATAGTGTCAAATTATTGTCAAAATTTGAGGTCTAGGTTTTGTAGTCTATAAATTATGAGGTCTTGGACACATGTATGAATCTGATTGTATAGATTGAGGTCTTTAAGTCTCTCCTTTGTATTGTGCGTATGGATTGTTAATGAAAGTTGATCAGGGATTATTTCATTAACCATTTTAATGTAATGTTTTACTGTCTATTCTAGTTGTTGCTCTTATTCAAGGAATAAGTTAAATGCTTTAATCATATCAGAGATTCACATGTATGATAGGAGGATTTGATATGTAGTCTTTTAGATCTGATCACTAGTTGTGAGACTAATAAGGTTAGTTTCACATAGACTTTAATGTCTAGAGTAATGGTTCCTTCTACTTGCAGGTTATTGTGACTCCTAGCCCAAGAATAATGGCACTAATCTGATATTTGTTGTATGTCTTTAGGGTTCTAGTCTTCTTGCTCAAGATCAATCATTTTATTTAATCAATCTTTTTTTATGTCTTTCCCTACCTCTTGACTGCTGCAAGTATTGTGTTACTGAGAATCTAGCCCCATTTGAGGTCCTCAATGCTTGGCATCAGGAGTTATCTACTATAAAAAGCAATGTCTATTCTTATTTGAGGCATTGTGTGGGTATATCCGCCCTGATTCTGTAGAGCCTAAAGTACAAAAGATCTCTTGATATTTTCAGTTGGTCCAGGTCCTCCGAGCTGCCCTTGATTGGAGTTGGCTACTCCATAGGTAGAATAGGAGACCAACCTGGTTGCTCCATAAAAAACCACCAATAGATTGGTGACTCCGTTGGGGATATAACAAAGAAAATTCTTAATCAGATATTCAGAGTGGCATTTCTCATTTGCCCATCTGAGTCACCAACAGATTGGCAACTCCGCTGGGGATATAACAAAGAAAATTCTTAATGAGATATTCAGAGTGGCATTTCTCATTTTCCCATCTAAACAACCAACAGATTGGCGACTCCACTGGGGATATAACAAGGAAAATTCTTAATCAAATATTCAAAGTGGCATTTCTCATTTGCCCATCTGAGTCACCAACATATTGGTGACTCCGCTAGGGAGTTTACTCAGAAATCCTGTTATAAGTGCCTTATCAAAGAGTCATATTGTGTGCCATGTTTGTTAGGTTCAAAGTTTGAAGAATCTCGGGCCTGGAGAAAGTTTTGTTGTAGTCAGCCTGAAATATTTGTGATGCTCTGCTAGTGGAACGAGCTTAGAGAAAGACTTATATGTAAGTGAACTTCATATCATTTGAAGTTTAGTCCTCTAATAAGAGGTGGCGACTCTGTCAAGGTAAACCCATTGAAGATTTGAAGAATGTTCCAGAGCTACAATGTTTCTAGGTATTCTTCATGCTTTTTGAACATAAAAAAAAACTTTATTCCCCTTTATTTGGTGAGATCAAGCACTGTCATCAGGGGATATTTGAATATTGCAATTGGATAGTTGTAGAGGGATAGGTTTCATTTGCAAGATGCATTGTTGTCCTGATTCTCCCTCTACAAGCTATGATACCATGCTTAAGGCACAGTCTTGTCTTCATAAGAGGGAATATGATAGTGAAAGATACAACCCTTTGGATTTTGATAACATCCAGGGTTACCCACATGCTGCCCCTAGGGGAATCAATAAATATTTACCCAAGTTTAAAGGTGGTGTTGAGGAATCAGCATCAAGACACATGTAATTTTTTATTGATTTCATTGGAGAATATCAAGTTGAAAAAGAGGATGTGGTCATGAAGTTGTTTATCAGATCTTTAGAAGGTGTGGCCGATGATTGGTTTAGTTGCTTACCAATGCACTCCATTGATTCATGGTATCGGCTCGAGACTTTGTTCTTTGATACCTTTGATGTTGTGTCATCAGATGATGAGGAAGTTGTCTTTGAACAACTTGCAGAAGTGATGCCCCAAGCAGAAGATCAGAGGTTGATTCTCCTAAGCCAAGAACCCGAAGAGGAATATCAATTGGACTGGCTCTTTGAAGAAGGGAGGTATAATCAGCAATGTGATGAGACAGTTAAGTAGTTCAAGTGCACAAATGGGTGCAGTCTTGACACAAGTCTTCATGAGGAGACAAATGAAGTTGTTGATTCAGGGAGTGCCCTTGAGGATATCATATTTGACAGAGGAGTGGAAATTCACCCTCATGAAGGTAATCTTTTTGAAGATACCTTGGGATATCCTAGTTTGTTGCTTGGTGTTCCATCTAGTCTATGTGAAGGGCAAGAAGAGGAAGAAGTGGTTGAGAGGATAGGTCAAAATAGTAACCTACTAAGTTGTAAACAAATATCAAATTTGCTAACCACAGAATATCAAAGGTTTGCACACAACAATTCTAGGTTGTTGTGGGAAACTCATATCGGTCTTGAGAGTGAGGACCTACAGGATGCAAGGTATGATGCAAGTGATTCCGATGCCCCTTCTAATGGTGATCTTATAGATCATGATGACACTGATTTCATTCTGAAATCAGATTGTGCTTTTGAACCAGAGTTGCTCAATGATGAGCAAGATTGGGATGATGATGACAGTTTGACAACCCATGAGGATGAGTTAGAGTCCTTTGGTGACTCTCATTGCCAGCATGATGAAGAACAGAGCCAAGTGAAAAGAGGAAGTGGGAGTAGCAGTTCAAACCATCATTGCACTAATGATGTGTCTCTTCCTATTGAAAATGATATAGAGCAGTTGCAAGATGTGTTGAATGGTGAGTATATCCCTTTGTATACACTTGATGAAGTTTTCATAGAATGTGACAATATGTAGAGCACTGGAGCTAGTTGTTTTCAGCTTCAGGGTAATGTAAATAGTGAATGTGACAGCCTGTTTAGAGGTACTAATATGTTTTATCATATAGCTATTTGTGATTAGACTATGTTTTCATATGATCTTGATCAGTATTCACAGGTATTGCCACATGACACACAATCAGATGATGAAGAGTGTGGCAATGATAAATTTTATTGGATCTGGTTGCCAGTTGAAGATAAAACTAAACAAAGAGTAAGTTTTCACTTGTACAGAGGCAATCAAGTACTTTTGTTTAGCAGAGGCAAGCATGAGTTAGGAGAGACCAACTCATTCTGCAGAATAGTATTTGACAGGGGTAAAAGCTGGCTCTCAATTTTCATTTGGTGGCCTAGTGTAATCAAATGAAATAAAGAATTAACAATGTGACTCTTGAATTGCCAGTTCATGGACAATTCTAGAAGTGGTGCTTCATCTGAAGCATTTCTTTTTCCATGAACATTAGGTTAGGTTTTTGATTTTCTGGTTGGTTTTGTTTTACTGTGTCTGCTAATTATGTCTGGTTAGCTCCTCGTTGTTTTGGGTTTCCTTTTGTTCTGGTCTGCTCTCCCAGTGATCTGAATTCTTGCTATGCCCACCAGGGGCATACATCCCCCAATTGGAGCCTATGTTAGTGCCATTTCTGGTTCTCTCATTGTCTAGTTGTGTACTCTAGTTTTTTATCATAAAACTTTAGCTATGGGGTGTTTCTCATTTTGGCACGTGGGACAAGTGGGCTCCCACAAGGGTTGAGCTCAGTGTGTTTGAATTCACTTCTGGTGGGTGTTTCTCCCTCTGGTTCTGTTTGAACTATAAAATTTTGCAAATTTTCATAATCAATTGCATCCATGAGTATTCAAATTTAGCCCTTGTCATTAGCATACTGTCCCTTCCTCATATTGCCTCACTCATTTTCTATCGTGTGATCCATTTGAATCCACTGTGTCATGCATATTTTTCATTCTGGTTCATGTCGCCATAGGTACCTAATTATCTCCCTGGCCTGTGTATGTTCCACTATTCTTTGTTGCAGGTTATCGACGAGACATTCCTCTTGTTGTGGTGATGGCAGGAACCCTTATCGGCATATCTTCTGGCTATCGAGCTAGCCTCTTGCCGAGTTTCTGATGTCTCGGTGATAGGTGCATTTTGTATTCTATCGGCATATGTTTTGTATTGCGGTGGGAGGTCTTGGTGAAGGGGTCGGGTCTTGCCAACATGATTTAAGGTGGCACTCGACAGGAGTTCTCTCTTCTCTCGGTGACCTAACATGCTTGGTTGTTTCAGCATAACTTTTCACTCTACATAGAGTCTCACTGAGGATTTCATGTTATGGTGATAGGTGAACTCTATCGGCAAGAGAACCATTTTGTCTTGGTGAATGTGAATGACCTTGGATGATTTTCGGTGAAGCAAGGAGTTCTCTACATAATATCTTGCTGAGGGGTAAAGGCTATAGCGATATACATGATAGGTGCTCTTCGGCAAGAGAAGCAAAAGGTTATGGTGACATAACAAAAGGGTAAAAGATATGCTTTCGGTATGACAAGTGGCTTTCAATGTAGTGTCTTTGCGATTGTGATTGGCTATACCAAAATGTAAGAAGGGCATGGGGCTACTCCTAGGCTTCGATATAACAATTGGAGTATCACAACGACTTGAAAGAAAATGATGTCTTCGGTGAAGCTTGGTGAAATCTCTAGGATGTCACCCCGAGCTCAAGATGTCATAGCGATATATGAAGAGAAGGAGGAACGCTCGGGGAAAGGACTATGTGTCGATATGATATCTCACCGACCCGAGTATGTCATAGTGACTATGATGAACAGGGGCGTGCAGGGAAAGCGATTGAATTGCCTTCGACATGGTGAGGGTATTGTCTCAGCGACTGTTTTGATGATGAATAATGGTGCACTCGGTATCCTATGTGGACTTTGCTGGGATGTTACACTGACCCGCTGGCCTCTTGCCGATGGTGGTACCCTGCTTCAATGGCTAATGGAGATTTGAAAGGCGGATGTCTGATCATGGACGATCGACAGCCCAGATTCAATTTCACATGTTTCAGGGTTTCTGTTATGTTCATGCGCAAAGGCCTGGAGCATTCATGGCTATGGATGGAAAGTTGTTGGACCCACCAAGCCAGCATTCATGGCGATGGCTCTAGGACAAGGATGACATGGCTCGAGTCTGGACGCCCGGATTCAGCGGTGGATTTGACATTGATTGCCTGGCTTCATTCATGCGGGAATGCCTTTCCTGCAGCAACCCGACCAGTGGCATTTATGTGACTAGAGAAGTTGATGAAAGTCACAGCGAGAGTTTTGATTGGTCATGATGTAGTTGGGGTCTGACATGGTGTGTTGATGTGGGTCTGAGTTGGATGGTGATCCCAGGACTATTTAAAAGAAATTTTTGAATCATTTGTAGAGGTCTTCAGCCAAAAGTTAGAACAAAAATCTGAAGAGAAGAGCACTGAGTCACAGTGTCAAATTATTGTCAGAATTTGAGGTCTAGGTTTTGTAGTCTGTAAATTATGAGGTCTTGCACACATGTATGAATCTGAATGTATATATTGAGGTCTTTAAGTCTCTCCTTTGTATTGTGTGTATGGATTGTTAATGAAAGTTGATCAAGGATTATTTCATTAACCATTTTAAGGTAATGTTTTACTGTATGTTCTGGTTGTTGCTCTTATTCAAGGAATAAGTTAAATGCTTTAATCATATTAGAGATTCACATGTATGATAGGAGGATTTGATAACTAGTTGTGAGACTAATAAGGTTAGTTTCACATATACTTTAATGTCCAGAGTAATGGTTCCTTCTACTTCTAGGTTATTGTGACTCCTAGCCCAAGAATAATGGCACTAATTTGATATTTTCTATATGTCTTTAGGGTTCTAGTATTCTTAGTTAAGATCAATCATTTTATTTAATCAATCTTGTTTTATGTCTTGCCCTACCTCCTGGCTGCTACAAGTATTGTGTTACTGAGAATCTAGCCCCATTTAAGGTCCTTAATGCTTGGCATCAGGAGTTATCTGCTATAAAAAGCAATGTCTATTCTTATTTGAGGCATTGTGTGGGTATACCCACCCTGGTTCTACAAAGCCTAAAGTGCAAAAGATCTCTTGATCTTGTTAGTTGGTCTAGGTCCTCCGAGCTGCCCTTGATTGGAGTTGGCTACTCCATAGGTAGAATAGGAGACCAACCTGGTTGCTCCATAAAAAACCACCAACAGACCCAATATTTTTTTTTGTCATTATGTGGGTTTGGGTTGGTATTCTTGTTGCCATATTTAAATTCAGCTTTTGCGATTAGAGCCCTTTCAAGTTGAACTCCTTTTTTGACAAGGTCTATGAAAGTGGTGCAACAATGAACTTGTAAATTGTATCTCAATGGGACAACAAGGTTTTGAAAAAACATGTTTACTTTCTCCTTTTCTAGTATCTCAAAAGGACATCAAATTTCAAAACCCCGCCATCTTTGGAAAAATGGAATCAATGTTTTGCCACTGTCTTCTTAGGCCGTCTTACATATATTGGTAGTGGTAATGTTGGTCTCGATGTTATAGGCATAATTTTCTACAAATTAATCAGCAAGTTCATCCCATGACTTTATTCCTTTGGGAAAGAGGGAAAACCATTCAAGTGTAGGACTCACAAGACTTCTTGGGAAGAGTCTCATTAGATAGGTATGTTCATATGCAATGTCCATGCAATTGGTCGTAAATTCTCTTATGTGCTCAAGAGGATTAGTCTTTCCTTTGTATTTGGAAAAGTTATGTACCACATATCTTGGAGGGAATGGTGGCATGTGTAAACTCGTGTCAAATGGGTATGGACATAAGTCATAGTATGTGTGGGTATTTTTGTTGGAAAATTGCATGCTCTCCACTTGTTTTTGCAATGCAGTGAGTTGAACCATGAGTGCATCTAATATAGGGTTGTTTGTGGCATCACACATGCTGGTAATGGGTATCCCATGAGTTCCCATTTGTGGTGGTGGTAAATTTTGATTTGGGATGTATTGTTGTGGAATGTATGATGCATTTTGGGTTGAAATTTGTTGGTATTGAGAATTTTGAATAGGAATGTGTTGTTGCGTATGAATGTGGGACACGTATGTGGGAATGTGTGTTCTAGCAATGTTAGTTTGTATTTGTTTTTCTTCCCTTGAATTTTTTGATGCCCAAATTGAATCATGTGTTGTGTTATTTGGTTTCCTTGTCCAAATTGGTAAATGTGGTCATGTGGGATATTTTTGTTTTGATTTTGGTGGAAATTAGTGTTAGTATTGATTTGTGACAAATTATTAACATTGGGTTGAGGTCCTTGAATGGTAATTCATCTTTTATTTCTCCCAAAGGGGTTCGATGAGTTTTTTCCCATGGCATTAGTTGAGGACCCAAGTAAAATATTTGATGATGTCATTCCCATAGCACTAGATGAAGATCCAAATAAAAGGTTTGATAAATTTTTCCCCATTGTATTGGTTGAAGACCCAAAGATAGCCCCAACATTTTGTGATGGAGCTATTGATATTTGTGGGATTGATTGTGATATGGTGTGTGTTATGGTTGATGTTCCCACAATAGATGTTGTGTTGACCGTGTTAGATGTTTTTTGAGTGGAGGTGCCAATGGTAGTGTTGATGGTGTTTGTTGCATTTAATGTGGTGGCACCAATGGAGGTATTGTTTGCATTATGTTGTGGTGTTGATTGGGGTTGACTAGTTTGTGTAGTATGATCAGAAGATGTTGCTCTGAAGGTGTTAATATTGAACCCTCATGGAAATTTAGCCCATTGGTGTAGGACCATGGATAGATATCACTTTGAATCTTGTAAGATTAATTCCTCTACAAAGGAAGCCACTTGGGGGTTTTGGGTGGCAACTTCTAAGTCTTCCATGAACACTTGTCCATTTCCGTCTCTACATATAAATTGTTCAAAGGGGTTGTGTGATGAGGATGCAATTTTCATGTCATTGAAAGGGTTTATGAAATATATCCCCATGTATGTGCTTAAGTTCGTGTCATTAGGAAAGTTGTAAGGGTTGTTTCCTTGTCCAAAGGGGTCCATTTGTATTCTCTTTCTTTGTAGCCTAGTTTCAATCATATAAGATTTTCTCAAATGCGGGAAGATGAAAGATAACCAAATCTATGTACTATGTTTCTTTGAATTTTTGGAATAAGGAGTGCAATAGTGACAATGTTGTCTAAAGGGGATGTTAAATGCAAATGATATTGAGGACTAAAATTAATGGTACATGACACTATGTTTTTTTGGATTTTTTGAATAAGGGGTGCAATAGTGACAATGTTGTCTAAGGGGGATGTCAAATGCATAGTGATAATGAGGACTAAAAATGATATGACACTATTTTTTTTTTAATTTTTGGAATAAGGGGTGCAATTAAATGAAAAGTGATAATGAGGACTAAAATGAATGGTGGAAGACTAAAGTGTTTAAAGGTATGTTATGAAAAATGCAAGGTATAAGGAAACTCTAAGGTGTAATCAATTTTGGTAGAATTTTAGGAAAGGTTTACTAACCATTCAAAGTTTGGTCAATATCTCAATTTTAACTGTCAAAGGATTGTTTGTGGGACTCAGTGAAATGACAAGGTGACAAAGTGAGGTTTCCTAGCTAGACTTATGAGTTGGAAACATCTCACAAAGGGACAAAGACTTTAAAGGACTGATTTTGACTTAGTCCAAACGACAATCTACTTTTGAAGGAAAAGGTTTCACAAAGTATGGCAAGTTTTCCTATTCTAAAGTTTGCAAAAATGAGAACCTAAGAGTTTTTTTATGTTGAAATATGGGGGTGGATCCTAAGATGCAAGTAAAAAATTACAGAGGTAGACCTATGGTAAAAGCTAAATGCGAGCTAAAAGATACAAAAATGGATGATTTGAGCAAATCTTCTTCTAGTTTTTGAACAAAGACCACTGGGAAAAGATGTTTAGCAACAGATTGAAAATGTTAGGTCTCGGATTTGGACAGTGACAGTGAT